>PXNZ01000149.1:0-162978 GCA_003012085.1 Trichoderma brevicompactum | reverse complement strand
TATATATATATATATATATATAATAATAATAAAAAAAGAGGTAATGAGTAACGGCTAGATAGAGAAATAGATGGAGAATAACGTCGCCCATAAATATATCGGCGACGCTATTGAGAGGAAAGTAATATTCAATATGTATTTTGGTGTGGGTTGATTGCTGCTGTACTTATTTCCGCAGTCGAAAGATTAGCGAGAATGAAGCGTAATATTATCGGCCTTGTAGGTAAGCAGACATGCCTAAATGAGCAGACATGTGGTGGAATAATATGAATATGTGAGTAGCGTAAATGGTAAAAGCGCCCAAACTTGAACCTTAGTGCATCTGCGGACAGTCAGCACGGCGGAGTTTATTCGGTGAAGCGGCCGGCGGCCGCCTATATCCATTTGGCGGGTTTGCGGACAAACCACAGGCCGTTGGCAGTTACCTCAGCTCCGTACAATACGCAGTCCGCAGACGATATTCATGATACTCTATTGTTTCGTGTTTCTAGCTAGGAAGTCATTTTGTTGCGGAGTGTTTGGTTTCACTGATCGAATAGGGCGGAGCGGACAACAGAGAGAGTAGCTTTCCAGGCGCGCCTCGTCACCATGTGCTGTTTGGATAGGGATGGTAGAAAATATAAATACCAAGTCTCAAATTTCGGCCATTAAGAAGTCTGAAATAAAACAATACATTGGAATTCAATTGATACCTCACTTTCTTCGTGCTGCTTCTTGTCATTCAGCGTTTTCTTATCGCTCTTATAATGCCTTCATCCAACTTTTCACCAAATTCAATTCCTGATCTGGCAGGGCGAGTATACTTCGTTACTGGGGGTAACGCTGGCATGTAAGTCGACCGCCTGACATGGACAATTCAAAAATAAAAGGAAGTAATCTGAATAATTTTAGTGGGAAGGAAACCGTGATCGGTTTGGCGACTCGTGGAGCCAAAGTCTACATGGGTGCGCGTAGCAAGGACAAGGCGCTTGCTGTGATTCACGAAATACAAGAAAAGCAGTCGTCTGCTGACATTCACTTCCTCGACCTCAACCTCTCCGATTTTCACAGTGTCGTCGCTGCTGCAAAGAAGCTACGCGGTGAGGAAACTGCGTTACATGGGCTAATTAATAATGCCGGTATCATGGGTGTGCCCTACTCTGTGACGACAGATGGTTATGAAATTCAATTTCAGGTGAGTTTGGATTACGAAAGCACCTATTATACTCTAACAATAAAAGTTTATGAATCTAACTGTATAATTAGACGAATTACTTATCACATTGGCTGCTCACCTATCATCTACTTCCGCTCCTTCAATCTACTGCCCAATCCAATTCCGAAGGGACTGTCCGTTTGGTCAATGTGACGTCGGATGGGCACGCAATGTTCCCACCCACGGGTGGTATCCGGTTTGAAGATACAGGGCTAGAGAAGGAATCTGCCATGATGAGATATGGTCAGAGCAAGTTAGCGAACATTTTGCATGTGGTGGAACTGAACAAAAGACATGGTCCCGTTGCTGATGAGTCTCGAAATGGAGCAGTTTGGGTTGCAGCCGTGCATCCCGGTCATATTGACACGTAAGTCCTGCAGGCACTGAGCTTCAGCTTAACGTCGTGGAACAGAAATTAATTATATTCCAGAGATCTGAATAAACAAGCCACAGGGGCCGCTCCAGGACTTATTCTCCGTGTGGCTACGCCCGTGATGCGCTGTCTTGGAGTTTTAGATAAGCAGGAGAAAGGGGCCTGGTCTTCGCTCTTTGCTATTGCTAGCAGCGATTTCAAGAAGTCGAATTCTGGAGCTTATATTGTGCCGTATGCAAAAATTGGAACTCCAAGCGAGTATGCCCGAGATGAGAGATTGGCTGAGAAGCTGTGGCAGTGGACTGAGTCAGAGCTTCGTGGTAAGGGTTTGCTTGAGGAGAGATGAGTGGTTGGAGATGCAGACAATTAACACGTGTGTTCGATGGCGATTTTGTTACTATAATATTATTCACTAAATACTCAAGGAAAAGACGTGGCTTCTTTACCATTTGGCTGTGCCCCGAATATCATATCTCGTTGGGAGGCACTCCATCGTGCTTTGCCTTGCAAATGCCAAGCTACCGAGATGACACGGTAAACGATCCATCCGTCTCCAACCAATGAAAAGCCAGAGTTTGCGAGCAAGCCAATGAACGATGCGCTCCATGACTCCATCGACTAATTAGGGAATATGCATTGCCATGACCAAAAAAGCACCCGAGACCGGGAACGGCCCCACACTAGACAAAGTCCGGATCTCTCGAGCATCGCCAGACTCGAAACTCCTTTGTTCCAACTTCATCAATAGTAGATGCCTTTTCTGTCATATCTAATCGGTGCGTTGTAAGAGTAGACCGCCGAACAGGCATAATTGAGGCAGTCTAGTTGAAACGCTAGACTGCAAACGGAGAAGTTTGATAAGGCTTGGAAGCCTCTCCAACAATGACTGGACGCCGGAAGGTGAAGACTGGGTGTCAAACTTGCAAGTATGCCTGTTCTGTCCTATTACACGCTACTGCATAACGACGCGGCATACGCCCACGTATTGCTAACACCAAGTGAGTAGAAAACGGCGTGTGAAGTGTGATGAGGGAAGACCGGCATGCCAGAGATGTGTCTCGACCGGCCGCGTCTGCGATGGGTATGGGATATGGGGTGGTGGTGGGAATGCCTATGGAAGTTCTGACAAGGCCCCATTCTTTTCTACTTCCTCTCTAGTCCGCAGCAAAAAGATGCAGGGTCTGCCGAATGTTGTCGTCATGTCGCAGAGGCATAGAATCGCGGGTCGGCCCGCAAGCATCGGATTTGAGTACTTTCGGAGATATACCACCACTAAGCTTCCCGGTCTATTCGAATCTGGATTCTGGGACTCTCTAGTGCTTCAGGCAAGCGAACAGGAGCCAGCTGTCTTGCATGCTGTAACAGCACTAGGGGCTGCCCACAAGAACGAAGAGCATATCTCGTTGACCGAATACAATAAAGCCATCCGGCACCTACGAAAGAGCCTAACTCGTTCCGACAAAGAGGCTCTCCGGGTGTGTCTCATCACCTGTATGCTCTTCGTGTGCATTGAGTTGTTGAGAGGAGGATTCAAGGCAGGTCATGCGCATCTTAGCAATGGCCTCCGTATGCTTCGCGAGATTCAGAGCCGCGAAGGAATCACAAGCTCTGACGGGGATATCATCTTGAGATCACATGCACAATCGGTGGAAGATACGCTTGTGGAGGTGTTTTCCCGACTTAACGTGCAGACTGCTCTATTTGGCCAAGTCTCCTCGTATCTGCTTTTTGTTGGCGACAATGCCGAGTCGCCGCGGACGTACGACATACCGCCGAAGTTTCCGTCCCTTCGAGATGCAAGGAAACACCTTGATGCTCTAATCAATGGGTCACATTCGCTAGGACAACAGGCTAGCCAGCTGCTCCTGAATCAACAACCCTTCTCGGAGACGCTATACCAAAACCAAGAACACCTGGAGACGGCATTGATGAAATGGCGTATTGCCTTCGACTCGAGCCGCAAAGAGTTGGGAGCAAACTCGCATTGGCGCACTAGGTATGGTATACCCATGCTACTTTTGTATCACACCATGGCAAAGATCATGGCGGCCACTTCCCTGCGGGGGATAGACGAAATGATTTTCGACGACTATTTGCCAGATTTCGAATTACTACTCAAGCAGTCGCATAATATGTGGAACATGATGCGTGATGAGATAAAAAAAACCATGCGGGCCAGAGGAACCAATATGCCGGACATTAACTTCACCATTGACATGGGCTTTATACCGCCCCTCTACTATGCACTTGCTAAATGTCGTCAGCCAAACCTTCGGAGAATGGTTCTCGAGCTGCTCAAAGAAGTTCCACATCGTGAGGGAGCATGGGACGGATTTACAGTTATCCACATGGGCGGAATTCTCATTGATCTCGAAGAAAGTGGCATCTATGAAGGAATCGATATCGTACCGAGTTGCAGCTTACCAAAGCCGTCAGAAGCGGATGCCTTACCGGCTGTTCCAGCGTCCCAGCGGTTTAATAACGTCAATGTAGCCCTACCTGAATTTGCGAGCGGAACGGCCACTTTGTACTGCAGGTTGTACAAGGGGGATGGGCTCTGGGAGTCAAAGGTTGTCCAATTTGACGCGGAATTTAGGAAGCTCAATCCTCTCTCTCTGCATTGTGTGGATGGCATACCTGCCGCGTAGTATCTTATATTATGTCTAAATATTGTTCATATATCGGTGTCAGTGAGATCTAGCCTACAGGCGTTTGCACAAATAGAGTATAATGAATCCAATGTACCATATCTGATCGTTTTTATTTGACATTGATGAGTTTGAACGAAAGAAAGATATGGATGTTGTCTGAGGATAGACGCTTATTCATCCATGCAATCCATTTTGTATGCATTCCAGGGTCACAGAATCCAACCTTTCGCAACCAAACATTCACAAGCACAAGTTCACTCAGCGTCCAAACTGAGCTCCAGTAATGCAATATCTTCAGCTGCTCAATAGAGCGTGCATCGGTGGGTCTCACAGTCCAGCATCTGCTTTGTCCATACCGTGGTGGCGCACCCTAATGATGAGCTACTAAGCTAGGAGAGTTGGGATTCTGGATATAATAGGTTAATGTATGCGATGGCATGCATGTGTGCAGCCTTCTAGAAACAACAGTCTGGTTGCTCGCACGTGGTGTAGAGCCTACTGCTGCTTGTTATGCTCATTTCGCCTCTGACGTTTCTCCTTGGCTTAACCCTCCCAATAGGTTGTACGGGGGGCAAATGGGTTTGTGTTCGATGAAAAGTGCCCCTCCTTCGTGAAAGCGCAGCTTGGCAGTGAGTACAGGTAATCAAGTGCTACCACCATATCTGCTGCTATGTGATGCTAGTAAGGATGTTCCTAAATGTGACACGATGTGCAGGACTGACCATGTACTTACCAGTTCAATAGGTACCTACTCCGTACAGACATTCAGGAGTAATACGAAAAAGTTGGCCTCTAGTTCCACATGGGTATTGCTAGCCACAAAAATGCTTATCATTACGAGGCGCACCCTTGCAATTGGTGTCACGAGCCACAAGGGCTATGAATATCCGACGGCGCGAAAATAGCCTATAAACGAGAGCCAGCGTCTCCGCGGTGTATCAAGCCATTGAGCGACCGGTTTCGATGCTGGCGCCTCCGTCAATTTGACCAACGATCTACTGTGGCGATACTGTGCAACGAGGCGAAGGCAAGCTGCCACATTCAGAATCAGGATTCTCCTTGTGCAATAAAATTTGCTATACGCATTGTGGGGGATGAATGCCTTCTTCGAAGTGCTTTCCTCTGGTAGATAAATTCGATAAGAGCCTATATATACACTTGCTAACCACGTAGCTGCAAGATGATATTAGACTCATGCATGAATATCATCGCTTGCTTGTTTGACCCCACAGAAGATGCTTCAGAGTGCGGGGGAGGAGAACCATCACTGAAATACAGCCCCCGTTTATGCCCCCATGATGAAGAACAGAGAACCTCTTTGTTTTCCCGCCGAGCTAAAACCCCCCACGAACTGCCGACGAGTTTGTTGCTATTCTCGAGTCTTCTCCACACTGTTCGATAAGCCATGGAATATCGGCATTTATCGCTGATTATTGCCATGTTATCTGCGCCGGCCGTCGGTCAACTCCCGCAATGGTTCTCGGTATCTGCCTATTATCTCGTTCTTTTCTATCGCGAGAGAGTGTGTGGGGGAGATCTTCCTTCATCCATAACATCAACCCCCCACCGGTTCCTAGAGTGATGATCCTCAGCAGAAGCAGCGGTCTTTAAGTACGCGGACGTATTAAAAGCAACGAGGAACCATGTGGTGTTGCTTGCATCCGAATGCAACCTTGGAATAGCAGCCTTGTCTGGCACCAATTATATCTGTCTGCCGATATTGATCACGCCGTGGTGGTGTGTGGCATTCTTATCTCCCTGCCTTCTTAGGACATCCGTCTTGTAGGAAGAGAACTGGGACGCGACATTGTGCCGCCATCCAATTGACTTCGGCGGAACCTGTGAACCCACAGAGAATCTGAGACGGATCTCGGCTCCGAACGATCTGACCTCCACAAGGCCATCATGGGCCATCCGGACTTCAATGACAAGGACGAGGGGGGTCTGCAGACGGTGTCTTCGTTCCGTCCTGGAGCGATGACGGGCGTATTGCAAGATTTCGCAGACCCAGACGTCCAGAATGAAGCCGAAACGACTCACAAGGGAGAGTTTGGCACGAAACGTGACCTCGTAAGTCGCCAAATATCCATTTTCAAAATGAACCTTGGTGAAGGGGTGTTTGACTGATTGAACTTGTCAATAGAAACCTCGCCAGGTGTCTATGATAGCTATCGCTGGCACCATAGGCACTGGTCTTTTTTTAGGGTCCGGTGCTGCCTTGGTAAATGGTGGCCCTGTGGGTTTCTTCCTTGGTTATACCATTGTTGGATGCCTGGTTGGCATGATGATGTACTGCCTGGGTGAAATGTATGTCCGAATACAAATAGGTTATCGCCTGCTTCTGTTTGGTGCTAACAATGAACCCATAGGACCGTCTATGCACCAAACATTGGCGGGTTCATCGAAATGGGAAACAAGTATATCGCTCCCGAAGCAGGGTTCGCCATGGGCATCAACTATATCTTACAAACCGGCCTGGCTATTCCGACAGAGATTACTGCTACTGCCGTCATGATTAGCTACTGGGATCATGTCCAGAATCATGTGTCAGCATACATTGCGGCCTTTCTTGTCCTTAGTATTGGCATCAATCTCCTCGGTGTCAAATACTTTGGTGAGATTGAATTTGTGTTTGCCTGTATGAAGGTTTTGATGCTCATCGCTCTCATCTTATTCGGATTAATTGCCGATGTTGGCGGCGTTAATGGCGTATACACTGGCGGTCGCTACTGGAGGACTGAGCCATTCAACGACACGTTTGCAAACTTGACGCCGGTCTCGCTCGCCCGCTTTCTCGGATTCTGGAAGGTCCTCACTCAAGCAGCGTTTGCGTTTGGTGGTATCGAGGGTATTAGTGTGCTGGCTGGTGAGGCGCACAACCCCAGAAAGACTATGAGAAGGGCTGTTAGAACGGTCTTCTATAGAATTGGTAAGTAAAGGCTCCTGGAAATAAAGGACCTTGTTTATTGATCAATCCATATAGTTGGGCTCTATCTCCTCACCGTATTGATGATCTCTCTCAATGTCAGCCAACACTCGCCAGCGCTGCTTGACGCAGTCTCACAGGGCGGCTCGACTGCGGCATCCTCGCCTTTTGTAGTCATCTGTCAGCAGACTGGCGTCAAAGTTCTTCCAAGCGTAATCAATGCCGTGGTAAGTTAATTGCGATTCCTACCCGCGTGATGACGTATGCTAATCGCGAGTGTAGGTCATGACTTCTGCCCTCTCATCGTGCAACGAAAACGTCTTTGCCGTGGCGAGAACGCTACTCGCACTCTCTCGTCAACGTAAGCAGGCATTTGGTTTACCTGTTCTAACAAAAAACTGGTTGTTAATGCTAATTGCCCACGACTTAGAATCCATGCCCAAATGCTTCCTCAGAACAAGCCGCCTCGGTACACCGTTTTGGGGTGTTCTAGTGTCCTTCTGCTTTGGACTATTAGCCTTCTTGTCGGTTTCTAATGGCTCCGACCAAGCTTTTATTTGGTTATCAAATTTGTCAGGTAAGCTGCTTTGTAATCTTTTCTGTTTGTGCATTACTGATACTCGATGGTAGCTCTCAGTAGCTTGATTGCATGGATCAGTATCTGCATTTGCTTCGTCAGATTCTACCGCGCCCTGGCCGTTCAGGGTATCGATAGAAAGAACCTTGACCTCCGAGGGTGGCTTCAGCCGTACATGGCTTGGACCTGCATCTTTCTCTTCACCGTTATCCTATTCTTTAATGGGTTCCAATCTTTTATTCATCAGTTTTCGGTTTCCGACTTTTTCGCTTCCTATGTAACGTTGCCAGTGGTTACTCTGGCTTTCTTTGGGTTTAGGCTCTACTTATGGCGAACGGGGAAGTCATACGGTTTAACAAAGCTCGATGAGATTAATCTTGCTAATGGGCCAGCCAAGGCTCTGCGTGGCACTCGGTATGATCTTGGGGCATAAGCATAAGTCAGGATGACTCTATAGAATCAGATATTACTAATGAGATGATGTTTTGTGAACTTTGTTTGTCAACTATATGCAATGATAGAATCCCTCGTGAGCGTCTTCTTGACGAAAGCATATGAGTAGAATGACTCCCATGTTCATGCTGTTTCTTTTTTATCCGGGGGTACGCATGAACAGGCGAAAATCGCTATCTCTAGTCGTCAAATCCTTCTGTTCCACTGTAATAGAAAAATGATAAAGTGCATGCATGTAATGCTACAAACACTAGGGTTGCGGGGTTGAATACTTGGACTTACCAATCAGTGACGAGATCATCATGGCATTACAATCTAAGCATGAATGTGAAGAGCAAACCGGGGCAAAAGTCGGCGTTACTAGCCTGTTTACGTCCGATTCGGCATTCACAAAACTTTTAAACTGTTGAAACGTAGGGTGAAAATGGTAAAGAATACTACCTTTCTACAGCATGTGGCTTTGACTCACGAAATCCTTGATCATAGAACTTCCCCCGCTTCTTCACACGATGCTCCGCATCCCGATCGTGTCACGGCGCTTGGCATGAATTGGGCAGTTCGTTATCACCAGTGGAAGCAGCGGATAGTTGTAAAGGACAAGAAGCTCCACCAAGTCTACTTCACACCACATGCATTCTGTAGTCATACGTCACAGTGCTCTCGCATGGAGGCTATTAGCCGGTTCCTAGATTTGGAGGCCAAAACAGGACAATCTTAGGTGCAGCTGCGACTCCGATAGATCTTGGTCAACTGTCGGTATTAATGCCTGCATTGCAATTGCTATTCTGAACGTCTTGCCAACTCCCTCGTATAGATCTAATAGATCTTTATTATACCCCACCGATCATGAAACCCTCCGAATTTGACGCTCCGAAAGAGGGGCAGGACGTGCAACAAATGCGTTGTGACGGTTGACGCCGACTGGGGTTGCAATCATTTAGCCATTCCAGGGGTATGAGCAGGCATTCTGCAAATTGGCAATGCACCTCCCCTCTTGGTCTGAGACATGCTCATCACAACCAACGGTAAAATGTCTCACGGCATAGAATGCTGGTACGGAACACGAATTCCGGCATGAACCTTTGAATCGTTGGCCGGGCAGTTGGTGAGCATGACGATAAGACGCGGACGATGTAACGCGGGGAGATGAAATAAGGCCATTGAGGTTTGAGGGGTTGCGGTCGTCGGAAGAGACAATGGAATACATATGGAGACATAATGGCACCCTGAACGGTGTAGGATGTTCTCTATGCCTCCTTGTTTGTTGTCACTATAGTCAAAGTCTGTGATATTATGGCGCCGATAAACAAAGCCGTCAAAGCCGTGAGCTTGTTGTGTGGACTCGCAGCCATTGGACAGGTTAAGGCGGCGTCCTTCGACCCCTTGACCTATGTCGACTTGCTCATAGGCAGTAGCAATGGCGGAAATGTTTTCCCAGGGGCTACTCTTCCATATGGCATGGCCAAGGCTGTAGCCGATACCAATAGCGGCAGCAATCAAGGCGGTTTCACGCTGGATGGTTCGTCTGTCACAGGCTTCAGTGTCATGCACGACTCTGGCACTGGAGGCTCACCGTCCCTTGGCAATTTTCCACTATTCCCATATACATCTTGTCCAGGCGGCGAGGTAGATGGCTGTTCTTTTCCTAAGAATAACCGCGTCAGATTTGGCAGCTTCTCTAATCAGAGCGTCGTTGCGAAGCCGGGATACTTTGGGATAACACTTAATAGCGGGCCCAAGGTTGAGATGACAACTTCGCAACACGCTGCGCTCTTCAAGTTCACATTTCCAAATGCAGGACCTAACGATAAGCCACTTATCCTGCAAGACTTGACGGATCTTTCCAATTCGCGGCAAGATAACGGTACCGTGAGTGTTGACGGGAAGACGGGCCGTTTTACTGGCAATGCCATTTTTGTTCCTAGCTTTGGCAGCGGGACATACAAGCTGTACTTTTGTACAGATTTCTCAGGGGCAGAGATTTATGATAATGGTATCTTCGTAAATTCACGCGCCAGTGCCGACGTCAAAGATCTTACCATCTCTCGCTCTATCAATGGCTACCCACTGCCAGGTGGTGCATTTGTCCGCTTTGCCAGCGCACAACAGCCGATATATGCTCGCACAGGCGTCAGTTTTATCAGCAGCGCTCAAGCATGCTCCAATGCAGAGAAGGAGATTACTGAGTTTGATCTCGACAAATACGCTGATAAAGCGGCCAGTATTTGGCGAGAGAAGCTCTCCCCCATTACCATTAATGCTGGTAAAGGAGTGAGCAATGACTACATCAGGTCCTTTTACTCGGGAATTTACCGTACAATGGTCAATCCGCAAAACTACACTGGAGAAAATCCTCTTTGGAACGATGGCGAGCCGTACTACGACTCGTTCTACTGCATTTGGGACCTTTTCCGGTCGCAGATGCCTTTTCTGACCATTTTGGATCCTGCTACTCTTACGGAGCAGATCCGTTCGTTGATATCGACTTACGAGCATGTGGGCTGGCTACCTGACTGTCGTATGAGTCTCTGCTCGGGCTATACTCAGGGTGGTTCGAACGCGGACAACGTACTTGCGGATGCCTTCCTTAAGGGCCTCAAAGATGGCATCAACTGGCAGAAAGGCTACGAGGCTGTCGTGAAAGATGCTGAAGTCGAGCCTTATGCTTGGAGTGTGATGGGGAGAGGAGGATTGGACTCATGGAAAAGCCTTAATTATGTTCCCGTTCAAGATTTTGACTACAAAGGCTTTGGAACCATGACTCGTACCATCAGTCGCACTCTCGAGTATAGTTACAATGACTTTGCCATATCTCAGATTGCTGGAGGCTTGGGTAAGAAGCAAGATCAAGAGAAGTATATCGAATCCAGCGGTTATTGGCGAAATCTGTTCAAGGCTGATCAGACATCGTTCTTCTCAAATGGAACGAATACTGGCTTCAAGGGGTTTTTCCAAGCCAAGTTTTTAAACGAGACTTGGTTCACGCAAGATCCTTTGATGTGCAGCAATCTGGATTCAAGGAGTGTATGCTCACTTCAGAACTCTGGTGCTGAAACATTCGAGAGTAGCACGTGGGAGTATGGCTTGTGAGTTACAGCATTCTTCTTTATAGCATTATATTGTCTGTGTTCTTTTCTCTCTCCAGACTAATCTAAGTTCTATATAGTTTCGTCCCACACGACCAAGCTAGCCTGCTCAATCTATACGGTGGCCCAGACGCGTTTGTTAATCGTCTCAACTTCATGCACGATCAACAGATCACATAGTACGTTATCATTCGTTACCTTTTAGCTCGACTCACCTAACGGTACTTTAGTATTGGCAACGAACCAAGCTTCCTTACTGTTTTCCAATATCATTACGCTGGGCGACCGGCGTTGTCCGCAAAACGCAGCCACTTCTATATCCCCAGATTCTTTGCCCCTACTCCAGCTGGTTTACCAGGAAATGATGACAGTGGCGCTATGGGCAGCTTTGTTGCTTTTTCCATGATGGGCTTATTCCCAAACCCTGGCCAAGATGTCTATCTCATTATTCCACCTTATTTCGAGAGCGTCAGCATCAAGAGTCCGGTTACAGGCAAGACTGCGACTATTCGCAACATCAATTTTGACGCTACATACCAAAATGTGTATATTCAGAAGGCGACCTTGAATGGCCAGCCTTACACTAAGAATTGGATTGACCATAGCTTTTTCCTTGAAGGAAAAGAACTTGTCCTCACTCTAGGCAACAAAGAGAGCTCCTGGGGTACAAGAGTGCAGGATCTCCCGCCAAGTCTGAGTCCTTACAACGGTAGCAGCGTCGCTCATACTTCTTCTACCCCAGCGAAGAGGACCTACTGGTCGCGATTTGACCGTGAGGACGTAGGGATGATTTTTCACTAAATAGGCTGCCTATAGTAACAATAAAGATTATTCATCTAGCTATCTCATTATCCTTGAGGGATAATTTATCGATACATAAAGTGATTAAACTGATGTGTACCAGTCTATGATGGCACCTTCATTCGATAATATGATTTCATGGGCCTGGGGCTACTGGCACACCATCTTTTAATAATAAAAGGCAGCCCAATATATAATGGCTTCTCTCCATATCGAATGCCGCCAATGATCGAATACATCTCTTGCAGAGGATTCTTCTCGTAAATTGTTTAGGTGGACGCCATCAAATTAAGATGATACAAGTTACGGCTGTAACCAAATGTACGTGCAGAACACCTATGTGAACAAAGAAAAATCACATGCCTCCAGCGAAACGATGAAAGTCATTGCTGTTTCTATTCTTTTCAATCAGTGTGCAACTATATAACCTATGGTATACTACCCAATTTTTTTTGCGCCTCAAATAAACCCAATACGCCAAATGACCGCAGTCCTGCCTCGGTCCCGTTTACCAAACAAACATTTCCTCAAAGAGCTCAACATCGATGTGAACTTTCCTCGTCTGCCTAATGACGGCTTGCCGCGCTGTATCGGCAATTTCGGCCGGGCCGCAGACAAAGACGGCTGTCTTGCCTTGGGATTGAGTCACGAAGTTATCAACCATCGCGTGAATGTCGGGTCGCGTCTTCTTGAATCTAGGGTCAGAGGTGCTGTTTCCTGCTTCTTCTGCCTTTGGTGTGGGGCTGGGGGTTTCTGATGTGATGTAGAACTCCATGTTGAGCCTCGAAGCTGCCAAAGCAGATCCTTCAGTGATTCTGAGGTCATTGGCAAGAACATCGCGAACGAAGCCCTCGTCTCGCACAACCCAAGCCAGGCGCACCCTAGGAGGTGTTTGCGACTTCTGGTCCTCAAAAAACATGCGGAGGTAAGGTAGTACGGTAGTAATTCCGCTGCCACCAGCAATAAAGAGAACATCGTCGAAGTGGTCGAGACGAGCAGGTGTGCCGTATGGGCCCTCAAGGAAGACCCTTACACGAAGCGGGCCGGACTCACTCTTGTTCACTAACTGATCTCGAAGTCTTCTGGTCATTCCATCTCGAGGGCGAATCATGAAGGTCATGTAAGAGTCACTTCGTTCAGAGCTCAACTCAGTTACACGAGGAGACTGTGTACCTGTCTCCTTTTCGCTTGGTTGATCGCTGCTGCTGCCGTATGTCGGAGCGTCATCAATTTGCTTGGATCTTCCAGCCAATGTGAAAGGGTGAGTTTCCCAGAAGCGCCAGCCAGGAAAGTACACGAAGTAGTACGTTCCTGGAGTTTGATGGCTACTGTTCATTGATGGCTTAACCTGAAGGCGAATCATGCCAGTCTCTTCGCTGTAACTGGCCAACGCCAGAGAGCCCTTTCCAAGGAACGTCTTGTAGTTCATGGCAAGAACACGCAGCAAGCGGAGGAAATGGTCCCCAGCCCATAAGCCAACGCAGGCCCAGACCCAGACTTTGTACATGCCTCTGAATTGGTCCTTGATGTGACTGATAGTTTGTTAGCAAATGACAATATCGGTTGAGTAGGTTGGATGACTTACTAAAACAACGCAGCGAGGAAGACGGCGGTAAGAGCAATGTGGGATGCCTTAAAAAATTCGTAGATTCGGCTGCGTATCGGACCAAAAGCAAAAGCTGCTGAAACGCTCAACGATATCACCATCTAGAAGTGACCGTAAGTATGTCGCACGAGATAGTTAGGTGCAAGATGCTAACTTACCACAAGTCCATAATGGAAAACGGGGTCAGTGGACAGCTCCTCATGATAGCCTTCCCATCCTTGCTCTATTGTATAATAATTAATACCGTTGAAGTTCTCTTTCGGCTATGTTTGTTTAGAATCCACTTACCATTGACGTAATAGGCCGAAAAGACACAGCCATGAATAATGCCTTCTATAACCAGGATCAGTGCTATCCAGCGATGGAAGATGCTGAATGTCCTATAGCTCCAGCCGGTGAGATAGATGAAAATGTTGGCTCGGCCACTGAATAGGAATATGAAAGGTAGATCGGCCGTCATGAAGATACCGAGTCGATCAGCAAGAATTCGGCAGACCTGTCCTGGGATGGTTTTGTAGCTGAGAGCCGTGTTAATATAGCAACATAAACTTAAAGCTCTTGACACATACTAAATGCTGTCTGAATAGACAGGGTAGCGGAAAGCCAGTACGAAGATCTGTATTAGGATGTAGCCAACAATTACCAAGGATTGCAAACGGAGGGGAACGATGAACCACCCCAAAGGTTGATGATGGTGATATGAGAATGTAGGAGCCATCATGAGGTTGCGATGGAACCATCCCTTTATTTTTGCTCCCGTATTATTCTTTCGAACCGGTTGGCTAGAGCGCTTCACTGGTATCGACGCAATTGCGTGGCTGACTGTGCCCAGAAGCAACACCAATCCCCAGTAGGCATAGGGAATCCATCTATCAAATATCTGTTAGTGATGTAGTTCGAGAAGAAAATATCGTCACATTAGAGTTAAATACCGTAATCTCTGGTGGTATACGATGTTCATCCAGTAAGTGTTGACAGTTCGATGAACTTGTTCCCAATTCGCCTCTGATGGTATCGACACAACATCCACAACAGTCTTTTGCGTTTGCTCCACTGTGGGGAGACTGTCAATGTACGCTTGCGTCACATTGGCGGTTGTGCTTTCATATATTTTGAGATTGACGAGCTTGGCAGACTTCTTGCACGTCCCAGCCCACCAGTTGATTCCTGGGACGATCTCCTCTTCGTTGCAGTGCTCCCAGAAACACAAGTATGTTGAAGTCACGCGCAAGGGGTGAGTGCAAAGTGTCTGCTCTGTTTCGTTATCGGAAGCGAATTTTGCCTTGCTAAGGGTGTAATAACAAGAAGCACCGCAAACCTCCAATCCGAGAGGCTTGGCCGCAAGGGCACAAGCAGCGAAAAAGAGGCATAGAAGGTAGGATATCCGTGACAGCATCTTATTTTGCTTGTCCCGTCGGGCGGTCTACGGTGGTTGAGAGCTGACAGCCGGAGAACAGAGCCCGTCGTGACGGAGGCGCCGAAGGCCCATGATATATATGCCAATACGACACAAACTTCCAGCTTTTTTTCCGGGTTCAAAAAGTATCCACACAATAATTGACTACGGTGGTGGTGGGCTCATCTAGAGTTCTTCAAGCATTACCCGAGGCATCAGTAGCGCGGCAATGGTTCTCTATCCACAAGAATCTGATAACAATCTCGACCAGTCGGCCTGTTGCGGAAGTCTACTTTTGAAAAAAAAAAAATCCACATTTCGGAGGAACTAAAGATGTTGTCTCGACTCAGATGCACAAATTCAGTCGGGAGATACATCGGAGTCGGGTTTCGGGGCAACGTTGTGCAAGGCTGGGCTGGAGAGGGTAGGGGTGCCTAGCTCAGATCTCAACGGCCAAAACGAAACATTGTGCGTGTGAATGTCAGATAATTGCCCTTGGCCTTCCAAGACAACTAGTAGAATTGGTTTGCGGAGACTGCGGGCTCTCTTGCCCGGGTCTTGGCCGTTCCAAAGGTGCGGGGACAGCATCGACCTAAGGTTAGGGACACCTTCCCGACCTGTCAAGTCTTCATTGCTGATCATGGATAGAGGAGACAAAATAAAAAGGATGTTGCTCCTATTAGTATGGCCAATGTAACGGTAACCCATATCGAAGCTAGCACATGAGTGCCAAGTTGACTGTGGGAGGCAGTCATCTCGCTGCAACGGTTTTTTTTTTTTTCACACAAAACCACCTCTTTGTGGTCACTGCTGCATGAGAATTGGGGTGGCCGACGTCGCATGTTCTCTACCACGGCTTAGGACAAACTATGTGGGTAGAATTGGAAATAAGTCCAGGGGTGGTGGAGTGATGATGCCCGCTAGAGATTAGATGGATTGATAAGATGATCAGATAAAATTTTTTCACAAGCCACCGCATTGCAAGTATATCTTACTGCTCCTCTCTTGCTCATGCGACCCCATCGAATTCGCCCTCCTGATTGGCTTGCCGGGTCTCAATCGGGTATTTTTACGTGAAGGTTGGCCAAGCATGAACCCACAAGAGCCGAAAATGCCTCGACTTGCCTTTAAAGCACGCCATTTATAATCAGTAGTCCCAACAAAGATGCCCTTCTCCATTTAAACCGCTGCATGAGGATGAATTTGCCAATTGAGCCGAAAGCCCGCCCGAGGAACTGTAGCATGGGCGGGGGAGTTTGAGAACTTGTCAGAAAGAGGGCGGAGGGAAGTTAATCTTTTTGGCTCTTTGTCTTAGATAAAGCAGCAGCACCATTCGTCCCATCCGTAAATTGATGGCTGCGGTTCCGGTGTTTAAAGTAATATTAGCCTAGACGCTTTAATTAAGGTGAATGCTAACAGCCTGTCGTCAATTGTCAAATGCCGGTTCAATGTCGGGGGCCATTGGAGGGATTACGGTCCTTGCCGTAGTGCTACGCTACCCTTTCGAACCACACCGGCCACGGCAAAACACTTCACGCAAAGTCTTTCCGGCGAGTGACTGGGGTGTGACGGGCGTTAGCCACTCACACATTGGCCTAGTTCGTGTCGAGATAGACTATTGGAGGGGCACCAAATGCCGCAGATCGATAACATCGATTGGGTCTGGGCAAACTCGGGGACTCGCCGAGCCGGCCAATTTTTGCTGTCTCTTTTTTGCTTTCGAAGCTTTGACGGTGTTTTCGAACAAGCGATGGCTGTTTGGCTACATGTTTATGTAGGCAAAGGGCTGGGCATAGCGAGTCCGCAGCAGCATGGAACTCTGTCATGGCTCGGAATCATGGATCTAGCCGAAAAGTCCTTCTACACCCTTGTTGCCTTCTATATATAGCACCTAATGATGGAAAATGCAACACTGCGGAGCGCAGATGAGGACAATTTACAATCACTTGAGCCGACTTATTGGCCGTCTTATCAGGAAATCAAGTTGCCTATTCTAGTGCTCATACCGTATCCAGCATCAAGATAGGGCATGGTCATTGTATGATAAGCATCGCATACAACGCATGGCCCCCAAGATGGGGTAGAATGACATTCGCATAGCTTTCGCCGTGGATGAGATTGACATCTCATGGCTCATTCTTTTCAATCATCATGACCTATACAAAGAAGAAAAAAGCATAAAAACAAACAATTCCAATTTTACAGGTCAATCTTGACAGCAATGACACTTGAAGCATGATAGCTCGAGACAAATAGCCACGCCCGACGTCTCCCCTCGTCTTCTTTGGGGTCAATGGCCACAATCACAGAAGCACTAGCAGTCCTGATCCTGTGTCCATCGTCCTGAAATATGATCTTGGCATCCCAATCTCGTCTGCCGCTTGTAACACCTTCTTCTTTCTCTTCCCCGGATCTGGGTGAGGCCTTCCACACCATTATGGGGTCCAGGACCTCTTCCTTCCCGCTGTTACTGAAAAAGTCTATGCCCCTAGTAGGGCCGGAAGAAACAATTCCACTCGCGTCGAATGTGTCATTGGCATAAGGATCTCGAAAGTAAGTAGGATTGTCGATGGGCGAACCAAGCTCGACGACTTCTTTGACCTGAATGGTTTTCTCGGTGGTCTGACCCCCCCGGATTTGGCCCACATGCACCACGCCGCTGGCACAGCCGTTTATCAGAATTTCGTCCTTAGTTCGACTGTGACCTAGCCCATTCAGGTTATGCAGCTTATCCAATGCGATCGACGCGTGAACTCCTGCGCTGTCGCTGGCACCAACTATTTCTGGGCCTTGGAGCTGCACGTGGATGACATTTGTCCATGCAGCTCCAGTGTAAACATCCTCAATAATCCTCAGAAGTCCCTCCCTGTAATAATGATCATTCGTCACAAAGAACGAGGTTGTAGATTCAGCAAATAGATCATTTGGCGTTACAATGAGGGGGTGCCATATGCTTCTGATATGTCGCGCTTTACCCGAGCCAACAACGTGGTGAAATAGTTCCACTACTGAATAAGATTTCGGAGCATTCGCATCACCATTCTCACGATAATGCTCAGGGTTTGGTTTGTGATTAACGGCAAATATGTAAACTGCTTCGCCCTGTGGCTTGTCTGGATCATCAATAACATCAATGCCATGAGTCACGAATGGACCGCTAAAACCTTCGAGTTCTAGGATCTGCGTTTTGAATGTCTACACCAAAGTGTCAAAAAAAAAAGCTTTTTGATGCATAGTATGACACATTGCGCACCCGGTCCCAATTCTTACCTTTGGATCAATGATTTGAAGCTTGCCCTTCATCCTGGCGGTCTGTGGGTCAGCGAAGTGCCCGAGTCCAGGGAACCATTTTAAGCGGCTCCCCTTATCATCCTCACAGGCAGTGAAGATTAATCCGCTTGGTTCATGATAGTGCATGTCCTCGCAGTGTAATGTATTATCAATCACCACGTAGTCTCCTGGAGCTACTTCTGTCCTTTCTGGTTTTCGAAAGACGCCAGAGACATAGATGATCCGCTGCACATGGGAGCTGTTGTATACGTAGCCCAGCAGCACGGCAAGCAGCACGATGGCAATTGAGAGGCGGCCCGCCATGATGACAATTAAAGAGCATTGACGAAGACAGTCTTCTACAAGGAGTCATCAATAAAGATGAACAGAGAGAAAGACGCGACGCGAATAAAATATCTTCTATTATGATCTGTTTATGGCATTTCGTCATTGGCGCGAAGGAGGGACAGGAATGCGGGGGACCGAGGCTTAGCGGTGGAGAGCTTCCTTCAACCTGGCACAAGCCATGGCATATACATCTACAGATAGTACTGCTACTGGCTACATGTGATTATAGATATGGGGAAGAAAGCAGATGGCTCCATTTTAAGTGAGACTCTGATTGAAACGGGTAGAAGGGGAGGATGAAGGAAGCTGAAACGTCAGCGATAGGAGAGCGAAGATTTGTGCAGATGCTGGAGCCCGCCTCAGCACGACTACGACATTGATGCCTATCCTGATGCAACGATACTGGCTCGAGATCTCGCAATATCGACGAGATGCGCAACTCTCGCTCTAATAGAGACAATTGGATTTATTTATTTTTATCTTTATATAAAATGATATTTACTTCATATTTTGCAGCAAATACTTGAAGCCTGCATATGCCTCTTCACCACTAGGCAAGATCTGATTTGCTGGAAGGACAAAGCCGTATCTGCCAGTGTCTCTAAGCTCCGAAGTGAAGGTGTAATCTGCCTTGATGACATCGTTCACGTAATCGACACTTGATCCAGTGGCTTGATAGATAGTCGAGCAGATAGGGCCATAGTCAAACGATGTGCCATGGACGGCTCGGATAGCGGCAACGGCACCCTTGGCTAGAGACTGCAGCTCACTATTGTTTGGAGCGACGGCTGAGCATGAATACCCATAAGCTAGAATATGATTATTAATACGTGTTGCACTTGGTTACATAGACATCCGATACTCACGAGTCATAAATAGTTGAGAGTAAGAGTGGTAATCGATATAGAGCTTGAGGCCCTGGGCGTTCTTGATACTTTGTATGTATGCGGATAGAGCCTTGAACTCGACGGAGTCGCCTGCAGCAGCGCCCTTGAAGTCCTCAGCACAGGGATTGGTGGATGCACCTCCTGGAACATTCCACTGGTAGTTCCAGTTTCGGTTGATATCACGACCGACGCATGAGCTGCCGGAGTTTGTTTGACGGTTCTTACGCCACAAACGGTCGGTCGTCTGGGTATACAGGAATCCTGAAGCAGTAAGTATTAGGATTGCAAGTCGCGGGGGAAAGGGAGAATCTTACCATCAGGGTTTACAACTGGAAAGAAGTAAAAGTCGTATTTATCTAGGAAGCCCTTTGTAGTCGCATCGGTGCTGGTCAAGAGGGTGTAAGCGTAATACTCGACAACCAGAGCAGTGATCCATTCTCTGGCATGAACAGTTCCATGCAGGATGACAGCAGGCTTTACTCCTTTTCCTGCGCTGCCCCAAAAGTGAATACCAGTAATAGCGTTTCCATTCAAAGAGGAGCCAGAAGTGACGATCTCCGAATTCGTGGGAAACTGTGTAACAAGATCTCTAAGAAATTGGAGATGGTCGGCATAGGCGTGGTACGAGTTGAACCAAGTGCTGTTGACGGCACCAACGGCGTAGGGCTGGAAAGTAGACTCTTCCGCAATCGAGACACCAAGATTTTCGTGCATGACCACGGGTTTCAAATCAAGTGTCTCCTTTTTGAAAGCCTCTAGTTGGCCGGGATGGACTACAATATCCGCAAAGGAGCCTGCCTTCTTGGCAGGTTTCCAAGTCTGGAGATTCAGCCTGTCGACAATGTCATTGACGCGACCAATGTTATTCTTCCCCACAGACACACGGAAAACCTTGTATCCATCATAGGAGACTTTTGGAGGTTGGATGACAGCAGCCGATGCTGAAGCAATCAGGACCGATAGCAAAGAAATGGGCTTCATGGCGAATATCTAAGAAGCCGAGAAGATTTCACTTTGTGCCCTGTTATCACTGATCCAATACCTAAGCAGAGGTCGACATTGGGTAAGTTCTTGCCAATTCTAAACGATTACCCCCCATAATATATAGTCAGTCGCTCCGCATCATCCGCGTTGATTGTATTTCTCATGACTTAAATCACTACCGGTATAACCAGAGCTATTGCCGCGATTAGAAGGTAGTAGCCGAGAAGAAAACATTTGAGTGATATTAACTTGAGAGCGGCCTTTCCCCGCCAATGACCCAGCAAAATAAACGAGAACAGTGCAACGCTGCGAAGCCGATAAACCGCAAACAAGCAAAGAGAAATCAAGCTTATCGCATTTAGAGCCAGAGGCCGTGGGCTATCAAATGCCCCAGCTTGCCCGCTAATCGGATCACGTCAAGAGGGATCCGCATCACGCAGATCCTACCACGATCTTCATTCATTCGCGGCCTAAGAGATGCTCCAGCGCCTTGAACTAAATAAGTCTGCTCGACTGAACTGCCGAAGAGGGCTGGATTTCCGTGAGCAGCGATGGGAAGAGGGGTTAAGTAGGAGAGCATTCGCATTGCGCCCTGATCGACCTGCCAGAATGAGGGGTGCGGGCTCTTTCTATGTGTTGGGACTTTTGATCAGCGATAATCAACATGTTAACGAGTTATTGTGATTATATATACGAGCTAGAGCCAATAATGCCCGCGCATCCGATGGCCGAGTGATGTAGTTCAGGCATCGCGTTCAGGCATCGCGTCTCTATGGACTTGATTCCTCAGTTTCCCTCGAACGATCATTTTTTTTGCGAAAGCGAGTGTAGGAGTATTCTATCTGATAACATATGCCCTATCGCTGCATTTTTAAGGAATTGTTTATCATCTACAGACCGTATTTCTCTAAGGGCTACTTTGCAGCTATAGGCACTTCGCCTCCGCCCAAGGTGGTACCGATGTAACGGTATATGGTAGCATCAGCCAAGAACCACCAACCAGGTGCGAACACTTATATATTGAGGCGCTCTAAAGTTCCATTTAAGCATGACACAGCCAATCTTGGACAGGGATCTTTTTGCAGCTACCTCACTTAGCATAGCAGGCAGCTGCATAAGGGCATCGGCTGTCGGAGAGTGTGTTGAGGCTCTACGCTCAAAAACAATATGACGATATGGTAATCTTATGTCTTAGAAGTGGTCCGCCCGTTAGGCACGCTTTGTCACGCTTCAATTTAGCGTACATAGCCCAGAGATGCTTCTGACTTAATAACTAGATATATTTATTGCCTAGCATGTATAACGGATTGCGCATTACACAGCTTCATTACGTATGAGACGGCCGCGATACGAAACCATGAGATGACCATGATTCTCCTTCACCACCAGTGGGACTGTTGATCTTTCACAAGCCCAACATTGATAAATACGGGAAGTATAAACGAAGACGCTAGAAATGCCGGAGGTAAGCTGTCGTGTGACGGAAAGGGCGAATTTACGCTGGATAATAGGACGACGAGGCGTGGAAATTTTTGAAGAGAAAGGTGACAGCGATTTGCGAACGCCTTCTAGAAGAACGATCTATACCTGCTCTTAAAATGGCGGCGTTTGTAATAGTCCAAAGATATTTTAAGACATTTGATTGGAGCGACAAGCGCAATATCCCGAAACACTGACTGCCAAAAGTCCCTTCTTTCTTTACGCTGGAAAAGGATTCAGGCGGCCATCCCATAGGATGAGAATGGCAAGCCAACCAAATATTAAAAGATCATAAAACAGGAAAAACACAAAGCACGGAGGCGCGCATACACGGAGTCACTTTAAAGTCCCAGTGAAGAGGGCCAAGAAGGTCCCATTGGAGCAGCAACAAGGAGAGATCGAGCTATGTGGGGTGGTAGTGGCCGCAATAATGCATGGGAGAGTATGCAGCGTCAGGTCAAGTATTTTGCTTACATGCATTGGCAGCCAACCACCTTGTACGATTATATGGACTGATCATAATTTCTATTCAACCTTACTGCTGATACGTTGTATTGCCAGCGAAAATAGAATCACGTAATATGTTACAATAATTGCGGATGTATTGATCACGATTGTTACACCATTATTACATGTAGGGATCACAATGACCGACTATTCTTAATTGTAAAGCCCCTGTCAATGTGGTGTTGGATCCGCCTTGGCTTCTTGGCTTCTGTATGGGCACCAATTAATTGTACACGAGAAAGAAATACGTTGCTAGAGGAAATAAAAATTACAAAGATTCTCTCACGACTACGATTTGCTCGAAAGAGGTACTCCTTAGAATGAGAATAAATCAACCCCCCCCCCTCTCTATTAAACTACCGTAGATATGAGTAGATGCCGCCAGGTATAACGGCTCTTTCTTATAGAGTATCATCGGTGGCGTCTAGGCCTCTACTCTTGAGACTCAGCCTAAGATGCCATATGCGTTCCGAAACTAGATTGCAATGGAAATTATAACTGTTTATGAATAAAAATCCCGACTGCTGTTGAAGGTGGAATGGGTGTCCCTCTTTTGTTGAACAGGGATAATAGTGGGTAGCCAATTTTGGAAGAGCTGCGGCTGTGGATGAAGGCGGCCATGTACTAAGGAAGTACCGCACGAGGTACCAGTACTGTTTTATATTGTAATCAAAACACACATCGATGGAAACGATAGCAAAAACACGATGCTCTGTTTTGATGACTCCTTGTAGTCGGAATATATTAACGGCAGCGGAGCAAGCATAAACGCCCTACATAACATAAATAAATGGACATAAGGGTCGGAGATGGCATACATCTAGTTATTTATCCGTCAATGCAGCTTTGGAATCGCTACTTTTAATCAGAAAAGAAGAATACTAGCCACCACCACGAGGTATCTAGCATATTCAAGCCAGCGGTTATGAACGAGGAGCATTCAGAGAGAACTGATTAATCAAGTATTGTTGATATTTTTCTTGCAAAGGAAAAATTGAAACGTCATCTATAAACACTTTATATAGGCATTATATGTTTTTTCAACCTTCTGACTGCTGGATATATGTGAAAGCGAGGGGCTACTATACAGTAAGTAGCTGTAGATAAAAGATAGCCTCGTGTATAAGAAGCAATAGTAGCTAGGTTTTATTTTTGGGTAGATGCTGCACAATACAATACTTATACTGGATTTATCATGATATTCGCTCCCTTTGGTGTCGTCAATCGTAGTAATTATTTTCTCGATAATCGTTACGCGGTCAGGTACGGCAAGGGAAACAGGTCCAAACTTGAATCGCAAACCCCTTGCTTTAATTTGATCCACTTCCCATAGTGCACAAGCAAAGACAAGTGTGAAGTGCAGCAACTCAACCAAGCTGGCCTATTGCTTTACTCGGGCATTTCCATTTGTGGTCAGCGTAATTCTAAGGCGTAACAGGAACATCTTGGGGAATGGTATGAATGAGAACAACGTTTCCCGGGCATAGTGATGATCTGTGTGCTCATTGTGTCACGGTAAATACTTCCGCTTGTCATCTGATAATAACCGGTAAGGATGTCGGGTGCTTTGAAGCTAGAACGCTGAAAAGAAGCGCCTGGGTTCAAGCTAAGGCTTTATAGCTTGAACGGAATTATATAAAGAAGAGGTTTCCCTTCTTTATTAAACAGTTTCAGAGGTAAATGCGGTCGTCACTGAATATCTAGCTTCAGAATCGTAGCTAACCAACTGTTTGTTCCCCTCTTTGACTTCATCACTCTTCTCTTTGCTTCCAGACTCCTGAGGGTTCCGCTTTTCCCAAGGATCAAGACCTAGAAACTTATCACAAGACAACGGCGTAAATTCATGTTCAAGGCACACAGAGCGAAAGTTACCAAGTTTAGTTCAGGTTGAATTGGTATCTCTGCCTTCTCCCCTGAAACTTTCCTTTCTTATTATAAAGATATTCGGTTAGTGACGGTGCTTCACTGTAAGAATTCACTACTTCATCCTTGCAATATTCAAACTAGTGAAAGCCTGTACTGGAGATATTACAGTGAAACAACGAGTCAATTATATGATTTTGGCCAAAGAAAGCGAGTTAGCAATCCAGATCCAAAATTTCAAAAGCTAATAAGCTGATCCTCAAACAACCAATCCGCAGGAAAAAGACTGAAATCACTGGCCAAATTGAAGTCCGTTTCATCAGGGCTGCTAAAAAGTGAATCGTTAAATGAGGATATACTCATTCCACCTTCTTTATGGAGTGTAACGTTTTCAGTCTTCTCCGGAGCGCTCGTGACCTTGGCCTTGCGTTGAGAGCGCAAGGTTGTAACAAAATCCGGCTCGGGCGTGGCATCGCTTGGTGGATTGGCTGCCCAGGCTTTAAGTGTTACCTTGCCAACTGCAACATGAAACGCCGTCTTGGCGTCAAGAATTTCAGGGTGGTTCAAGTAGACGTCTGCCGTTTTGCTCCAGGTACTATTGAGCTCTGTGGGTGAAAAAAACCCGACCTTTGCCAGGCTGGTCAGGATACACATTAGCGCATCCCAGAGGAACAACGCCTTTATTTTCCATCGAAACCTCCTTAAATGAGGGTTACTATAGAGTGCGCAGTCGGTATCAAGAATCTTCAGGGCTAGAATACAAAGCTGTTTCCTTTCGGAATCGCTAATAGTATGATTCATTAGTGGGGAGATTCGGTTGCGTAGCCGTACCGCATTGGTGGCGGATCTCACGCTCCCAAGTACCAGAACATGCAGCGGGTTGATGATATCACAGTACCGGAGATACTTGGTCTCAATAGTGCTTTCAACCTCGTCGATAAGCGTTTCAAGCTCCCCACTCGCCTTCAGTTGAATTGTACCGCCGGCATCCTTTGTTTCGACCCCAGTTCGGGTGTACAAATTGGACAACTCTGTTTTCGTGAGACAGTAAATCATCTCAGAAGCGCCTTTTTGCTCTTCTGGCTGGTGCGTCATATCGGGGTAGATCTGCGCATCGTTGATGTTGAGCGGTGGTTTGGTGTCCCAGCTGTTAGGTGAGATGGAAATTCCAGTGCCTGAGACTTGACCTGCGTATCCGTCGAGAGGGAGAAGTTGCCAGAACACCCGCCGCCGCATTTGAATATCGAATGGGGGCAATCCGAGACCTTCTCCATCGCGATGGAGTCCCATGCGCTGGGCGATGCGGACCGCGATACCGGTCAACATCCAAAATAGGTGAGGATCAATTTGTGTGCGGATCGAGATAAGAAAGAGCACGTACGCCTGGATAATGGGCATTTCTGTTGTCTGAAGCCACGATGCATTGACCAGGGCTTGCCGAACGGCGTGCTGGTACTTGGCCATTAGTTCAATGCGCGATTGCCTAAATTCAAGCACACAATCCTCATCCGACATGGAGAATACGGCAAAGTGGTAAATTGCAAACAGCAAGCACTCGTCCGCTTTTGACGCCATGGATGGTTTCTGAGAGACTGTTTCAACTATTTTCGCTGTTGCCGGAATGTGCAGGATTTTGCAAAGAGGCTCGACATTTTCAACATGCGCCGCCCAAAGCTTCATTGCGTCTTTGTGGCTGGGATGATACTGGACAAGAGTCTGCGAACCTCCAAGCAGCGCACCAGTTATTGGATCGGTTGTGGACAAGTATGGACCCATTGGTGGAACAGGTTGGTCTTCTTCTTCATCCTCCGATATTTCATGCATGCTGACTGACCCAGTATTGAGCCAGAGACTGCTGCCAATATATCGAGATTTGCCGTCACCAGAGAGCAGTTCACCGGTTGTCCTCGCAGGAAGGATTGGGTCTTGCGTGCCCTGGTGCGCTTGTTTGTCATTAGCTATAGAGAGAAGGCCATTCTCCTGTAAGATGCGCTCATACCGCGCCAACCGCTCGTGCACGTCCTCGTTCCGCTTTCGCTTTCGCGGTCGCGGGGGGTTTGGTGCCTGATAGACGCACTCAAATTGGCCTTTGCCGCAGCTCGAGCATGATGGCAGCGTCTTGTCACATTTGACCTTTCTGCGCACACACTGTTGACAGGTGTAGGGCATTGCACTGGTGGGCTCTAAGTCGTGATTCCCATGCTCAATCGGGGTCTTGTTGGGCGTGGGAGCAATTGCTACAGGTCGAGCATGCATTGTGACGCTTGACGGCCGTCAGATACGGTTCAAGTTTATGGAATTTCTTTGTCCTCCTCGGTTCAAATGGAGGAAGTAACGGAGGCAGTTTGAAGTTCAATTAATGTGGTACGGGTGGCTCGTCGGGATGCAGTACGGATATCATAACGGAATGGAGCACGGGTCCGAAGTAAATCCATGGCTCCGATTGGCCAGCGGTATCCAATTCTATCCAAGTCAGTCATTCTATAAAACATCGTATAAAAGCATTCGAACTTCCAGCAGAGATTAGAGAATAAACTCGTTTATGATAATTTATCTGAGAAGAACGTTAACTACAATGAGCCAAAAGCCGTTAGACTTAGAGGCTGCAAAATTATCTGCAGAAAGCATCAATGATCCCAATCTCGTTACCTGGGATGGACCGCAAGACCCAGAAAATCCAAAGAATTGGCCGAGCAAGATCAAATGGCGATACACGGTAGCCGTATCCCTCTTTACATTCATTTCCCCTGTTTCATCAGCCATGATAGCGCCAGCTCTATCTAAATTGGGCGAAGATCTCAACATGAACAACAAGCTAGAGATAGAGTTGGCACTTTCTATTTTTATCCTCGCCTACGCCGTCGGTCCATTGTTCTTCGGGCCTACATCCGAGCTCTACGGTCGTGTGCGTCTACTACAGCTCAGCAATATATGGTATCTGGCATGGAATCTAGGTTGTGGCTTTGCGCAGAACCCGGCCGAGTTATTTGTCTTTCGCTTTCTAGCTGGGATCGGCGGAAGCGCTCCTCTTGCTCTGGGAGGAGGCGCTATTAGTGACACATGGAGCGCTGACGAACGCGGCAAGGCCATGGGAATCTACACTCTTGCGCCGCTCCTGGGTCCGGTTGTTGGACCGATTGCTGGAGGATTCATTGCCGAGTATAGCACCTGGCGCTGGGTATTCTGGTCATCTAGCGTTGCAGCTGTGTTTATCCAGGTGATAGGCTTAATATGGCTCCGCGAGTCGCATCCAGGTACCCTATTAAGAAGGAAGCGAGACTGCCTTGTGAAAGCTACAGGAAACCACAAGCTGCATACTGGAGATGTCGAGCGGGAAAGTCTTGTGAGGAAAATTGGTAGCGCTCTGAAACGACCAATACTCATGTTCACTACCCAGCCAATCATCACGGTCATTGCGATTTACATGGCATACCTCTTCGGGACGCTGTATCTGATGCTCGGCACCTTCCCAAGCATTTGGACGGAATGGTATGGCGAGAGTGTGAGTATTGGTGGGCTAAACTATCTCTCCATTGCTATTGGTTCTTTCACGGGTCTTATCCTCAACTTCTTTTTCATCGACCGAATTTACCGCAATCTCAGGACGAAAAACAACGGTATTGGTCGGCCTGAGTTCCGAATGCCAACCATGTTCATCGGATCGATTATGGTCTCCGTCGGCTTGTTCTGGTATGGTTGGAGCGTACAGGCGCGCCTCCACTGGATCATGCCCAATATTGGTGTCGCCATCTGCTCGGCAGGGACCATGGGATGTTTACAAGGCATGCAAACGTACACAGTGGACAGCTACCCGACCTACGCGGCCAGTGCTATGGCTGCATGTGCGCTTCTCCGCAGCTTGGCTGGTTTTGGATTTCCTCTCTTCGCTCCATACCTGTACAGTGACCTGGGTTATGGATGGGGGACCAGCGTTCTCGCCTTTATCAGCATTGGCGTGGGCATTCCGGCACCCTTTACCTTTTGGGTTTTTGGAGATAAGCTAAGAGCCATGTCGAGATATGCTGCAAACTGAGTGTTGAAACGGCGACGCAGACCTCAAGTGGCGCCGCGGCGCATGACCATGTGGGATTGGGTGGTACTGCTGTCGCCGCGGCTGTTAATGGGATTCTTGTAATTGGACAAAGAATAAGTACGATTGCCGGGTGTGCGGTAATTTGATATATAGATAGGTATTTCCCTTGGCTTGCATCGTATGAATGTACATGGTAATATACGTGGTTTGTTTGTAGGGAAACCCCCTATCATCAAGAATTTATAATTATAAACTTTGATAAATACATATCTAGGATGCCCTTCATTTCCTTTTCTTTCCAAGGTGCAGATTTTCATCTATGGAAATTTATGACTTGGTAACAATAAGGTGAAATGGAAGAAGGTATAATCTTCAGACTCGACTGCAGGTAACCTGGACCGAACACTGAGCAAGTTAAATACTCAGGCTGCCCCATCAATAATTAAATACTCGTGATGAGACTGTTCGCGGCCGACAGATCAAATGAAGTTTGATTTCGTAATGAGCATCATATTTACATTTCACAGATCAGACTTTGTTTGAATTGTTCACTAGCTATACGTACACCTAAATTTCCTACTGAACCACGCACTTGGATTGACGTCGCTGTATGTTATTGTTGATGTCCCGTTTTGATCGTCATTTTCAGACACCCCAAGCCAATCCATGAGCTCTTCGGTCTCCAAGATCCATTCAAATGTCCCATCTGCGCGATCTCCATTTCTTCTTTTAAGTCGATTCTTGTCATCTGCTGGATCCGTGAGGAACAAACTCTGCAAGCACCCCTTTTCTTCTGCCGTAAATTTGACCTCTAAAGCTTTCCTAGTTGGCTTGTTCTCTAAAACTTGCAACAACAAGATATGTATTGAATATTTTTAACTTCAGCAGGAACCACAGACAATATGACTTTGCATATGCTGCTGCAGTGAAGGCTGAATGTCTCTGCCATTCTTTATGTTTATGGGACTCACAATAGTTGCAGATTTCTCGAATGACTAAGCACGGAAGCTCATCCATAAGCGCCGCTGCCTCCATCTCAGAGCAGAGGATGCAATGAGGCCATTATGGATAGACAGTTCATTCTTTATCCGTCTAGGACAGCTGATGAGCTGACTGAAATCGCATGCTGAGCAACCTAATGGAGTACTTAATTCGGACTGGGCAGTACCAGTGTCTTTCGCACTAGCCACATGAGCCACACACCAGACCTAATAAAGTTATCTAACAAAAGAGGGACACCCATTTCGCCTTTGAAAGTACTATTGCTGTTACTTCTCTGTAGTAGTGATGGAATTACAAGCGCTGCTAGTCGAAGTTGGGCGCCCTGTCCCCCTGAGTTAGGCCCGCAACGGAGGAAACTAAGCGAAACTGAGCGTTTTAACCTTCACAATCAGGGGGCTTCCTCCTGTTTTGCCCAACAGCAAAGAATAATCGTTTGCGATGTTTATGAGGCAAGTTACTCCTTTAAGGCTACTCTGCCATCTCGATGAGTACAATGGTTCTAAAACTTGCATTTACCCTGAGCTCGTGGAATGCATAGCCATCGCCCCCATAGAGGAATAGCTATAGCTAGTCGTGATAACTTTATTTTCATTCCGAAAGCTAGGTCCTTTCATCAGCTTCTTGAAACAAGCCACTTGCAGAGGAGGGCTGTGCAACGCCGCAGCTCCTCGTATCGCGTCTGCTGTGATGGGCTACCCCATATGTGCAAATCCCTACAAACTATGAGTATTAGCGCGGGCTGGCCGCAGCAACTAAAAAGGGTGCTCAGTATTGAGGTCTTTATACTGCTTCTTCTATGATGTAATATTATGGCAAGAGAATAGTGAAGCACTTGGGGGTATCGGAGGTTCTTCGTCCGGATGGACAGCGCATCCGTGTCAGATGCTCAAAAATTGGTGGTGCACAGACACAGGCTCTACGCCTCAGGGAGTCAACGTGGATATTCAACAAATTAGCGCTTACGAATTCTCTGTTTCGGTTATCTTTGTGTATGATCGACCCCGTCTGGAATACCAATGGCCGTCTCTGCCGTGGAGACTCTTTAGCCTATAATATGGAGTTGAATAAATGTAATGAAGATCCCTGCAAGTTCTCTTTCATATTAGTAGTGCTATGGTACGGTCCAAAGCTCCATCCGATGCAATTCTTTCCTTTCATTTCATTTCATCAACCTACAGAAAAGACGATACAGAATTTTCGCCCATGCTCGGCACTCCTAGCAGAATAATGCCCTAATGACTAAACCATCTCCTTCGTTATCACGACTCACAACCGATCTACGAGTGATCAATTTTGTACTTTGTTTGATTTGGTTGATTGCATTTCGATATTTTCAGCAGACGACCTACTACGATCCGTCCTCCTATTTCTTTCGCTGGGATGCTGCCTACCAACCGTTTTACTCTGCTGTCAGAGAGCAGGAGGCCGACGTTCTCCTGGCCTCACAGAGTCCACAACAAAGTAGATTGAAGAAAGGCTCAGAAGGGAGCATTCGGCAAACTACCCCGTATTGCATCGGCATCCCCACCCTCCAGAGAGAGCGCGCGCAGTTTTTTGCGAGAACAGCGGCATCCCTTGTCGATGCATTGACACCAGAAGAGCGAGAGTTGATTCACATTGTTGTTCTCTTGTCTGATACCGATGCGACAGTAAACTCGGCATTTGGACAGGACTGGCTTCATGCGATTGCCGATACCGTTGTAGTTCATGAGGATACATCAGAGAAGCTAGTTGCCGAAAATGGCTATCAGACGATACCACGACATTCCGAATCGGCGGCCCGAGACGAGCGAGTAAGACGCGATTATTCCGTACTCTCCGAGACATGTCGTCGAAACGAGGCCGACTACTTCATCCTAGTCGAAGATGATGTAATTGCTGCGAGAGATTGGTTCAAGCGACTCCAAGTCGCAACGCCAAAAGTGAACGAACGCGCGGTCGCTAAAGGCCGGGACTGGTTATACATAAGACTTTTCTACACAGAAACTTATATGGGTTGGAACTCAGAAGAATGGCCCACCTATGCGCGAAACATTGCGCTGATATACGTGGCCGTGTTAGGGGTCATGCTGGCAATCCGGCATGTGCATCACATCGCTCCGTCCTCTATTAAAGACAGAGCATTCAAAAATTCCAAACTTTTGATGGCAAACGTGTTGGTTATATGGGTGCCCCTCTTTATTGGGTTGGGTTTCATGGCTGGTCGATTAACAATCAGTCCACTCCCGGCCGGTGTCCAAGAGATGCCGCGATATGGCTGTTGTAGTCAGGGCTTGGTCATACCAAACAGACACCTCAACCTGCTGGAAGAAAAGCTGAAAGAGTCTCCGTTTGACTTGCCTGCTGACTCTACCATCGAAAGGACGGCAGATAATCTCGAGTTGGGTAAATGGGCCATGGTACCTAGTGTTCTTCAGCATGTTGGAGCGAGAGGATCGTCGGCGAAGGGGGGTGCCCTTAAGTCGACGTGGAATTTTAGTTTTGAGAGGATTTATTCAGCGTAATTGTTTATATCTACATGAGGATCATTTCGTTAGTAGTATTAAAAGAACCTCCATGCCATCAATGTGCAGATTGAGCAAGACCGTTGACGGTCTTTTTGCCTTCCAATCGATAGAAACGTGGAAACGAGATAGCGAAAACAGATGGAAGAAAACCAAAAGGCGATAAAAAAAAAAAAAAACTCCTGGGCTACACCACTTAAAATTTGAGAATACAGATAAAAAATTATTTACAAAGAAAAGAAGAGCATATTATTGAAAATTCGACGTGGTAACTTGGGTATCATTGCGGTTAAGCTGGGTCCATATGGAACGACGTTCTGACAACATCAACTGTTTTTGAGATACCGTGAACGCCCTGCGTATCGGAGCCACTGTCGTTTTCCTTAACGCTGTCATCGATGATATATAGCTCATCGCTCTTTTTCCCCACGAGCACCTCAGGTCCTGAAACAGACACAACCTGGCGGCTGTGTCCCCCTCCGCGCCACATACCTGGGTGCGATGCTTGTGCGGACAAGTTAGACAGAGTAAAGGCTCCTTTCCCCGGGGTTCTATCGTCTTGGTAATTAGAGTTCTTAACGGTAGTGCCGAAAATGTGAGGAAATACTCGGGCCAACGGCTGCCTAAGAGCGGGAAGACAGGCACCGATAATGCCCGCATTAGCCTCAATTAATGTCCACATTCCGCGTTCAATAAAGTTCCATGTGGTGTCTGCTTTGTTGGCAAGCGAGTTTTGTACAGATGTTGCCCTGAGAATGGACGTGACGGTAACGCTGTTTAAGAAGGGTTGAGAATTAGCACCTTGTCTGAGTAAGAAGGAATAGGCTTTGAGGGGAGAGGTTCAACGTACAAGCCACCCATCAAGAAAATAGCACATAACATCAACTTGTTGCGCATGCCAAGATGGAGTGCCAAGATCGGCTGAATAGGGAGAGCCAGGACCATGACATCTGTCAGAATGTTCACCACAGCGTATGCAACCCAGAAAATATCCGAGTTGATACATTGTGCATCTACCCTTTTATCCCAGGCACCCGAAATAGGCACACACTGGAAAATGGTCGCTCCCACAGCTCCAATGCTCCAGGCGACAATGATTCCCATTACCGTATAAGCAGCGATTTGGAACTTCTTGGTAACAAAAATACGCAAATAGAGTAGGATGGCAGCCACTTTGTTGAGGCAAACGGTAACTTTGTAGGGTGTTTGCGCGATGAAGAACCAACGGAGAGCCGTGGTAAGCTCAACCATAGTGAGATCAGCTTTGTGCATTCCGTAGCCGTTCTCTATGGCAAGTTGAATAGTAACAGAGAGGACAATAGAGAAAAGCTGAGAAGAAACAACATAACCATGGAATGATTAGCAGAAATCCCTTGTGCCGAGATTCGATGCGAGCCAAAGACTAATGAAACTCACCAATGAGATGATAATAACAACGTCGTCCGCACCAAAATTAAAGAGATAGAGTCGGCTTCCACATCTGACAACAACTACCAAGCCCGCGATGATGATCATTACCATAGATGTAATGTACAGCTTATAACCATGATTGTCTACCCCGTCTGCCGGGAAGCCCATACCCTTTGGCCCCATCGTGAGTCGCGATTGTAGGCTTGATTATCGCTTGGACAAAGGACACATGACTCGAACGGAGTGTAGTATTTAGTGAAGTCCGTTTTGATGGACAGTCGAGTTTCCAAAGTGATCGGCAATTGACCTGAAGCTGAAGCCCACGCTCTCCTTGATAAAAGGCGTTGGCGAACTGATGCGCTAAAAGGAGAGCCCTCAACCGGCAAACCGGCCAGGGCGGAAAAAATATATGATATCAAATAATTTGCCTTGCGCTGGTCAAATATGAAGTGCTGTCCCTTGGAATATGAATGCGAACACCAGGCCCCCGGCTCGCGTACAAGAGGAAAAATCGTTTATCGAGGAGTCGCCAAGCGTTTCGAGTAACACCACCTTCTATTACAATCGGGCAGATGGCGCCTGTACCAGTACCTTTGGCGTTAGTTTTGTCCCCTTTCCACTGGCATAACTCACTCTTGTGGCTAGTGTTATGCTCATAAGGTGAACCCGCAGATGCAGGGCCGACGGATGCAACGCTGGCAATGCCGGGATGGCACAGCCAGTGGAGCACGCAAGAGAGACCGGCGAAATGAAGCATCGTTTCGTGCTGACATTCTTCATGGGGGATGGCCACAGCTGAATAGAGGTGGTGTAAATTTCAGTTATGCAGTTTTTACTAATAGTGCTAGCTCAGTTTACCAACTCACGCGGGTTAGGGCATTCATCTAGTATCCCATATCTCGTATCAACAGCAGTAATGGAAAAGGGAGTTTTGTAGACCCAGAAACGCCAATCCATTGTACTCCGTACGGAGTACAAGTTATGCTTATTAGGTACGAGGTTAAAGGGCGGAGAACGGAATATCCAAACCGGCAAGAGATGAGAGCATCCCATCGCAACTCTCTAAGCAATATAACTGCTCCATACTTCTGCTAAAAGAGCTGTCTCCCCTTAACAAAAGAACCTGTTCGTTTGATCAGATAATCACCCTTCTTGTCACATCTCAGCATATTTGGTTCCCTCCACATGTCTCGCACCACAGAAGAACCACGGAGTGCTGCTAGTGCCTTCGTTCGCATGCAGCAGCGGATCTTTCATATGTCCAGTCCCTCAAGGGACCTTGTTGTCTAGTTTTTCCACCATCATCCATCGCTCGGGGAGCTGGTCCGGGACTCCATCTACATCCATGTAGACAAGGCCAGCAGCGCCCCCACTCCATCCCCTAGCTTGCCTAGTCATCCAGCCGTACACCGGTTAGGAAGGACGTGTTGGTTCAGGATTTTCTGATGAAGAACCGGCGATCGGCTAATATATTCGCGAGAGAGGGACGCAAGAACTTCTCGATAATGGTTCAAAAGTCGTTTCCTGGTGTTTTTAGATGGAATCTCGCCTTCTTTTCTGCATCACACGAATCATGCCTCCGTCGGATAGGCTAAGGTTATCGCCAACTTTAATTATTTTGACAGCAGGCTAGACATCAATGCGACGGGCGCCAAATCAGTGAACAATACGCTAGTTTTAAATCCTTGGCGTAACTACGTCTGCTGGAACACAGAGCCCACTCTGCGACAGAGCCAGCGTTCATACGCCGTTTTAGCACGAAGTGGCTAAACTTAGCAGTTGTCTTAAGTCATAAAGGGAATCATACCGCGTAACAGCTTTCCCCCTCAGCCGTATTCCAGGTAGCTGGGCCCAGTCCATTTCTTGCCTGGATGACAAATGCATACTCCTAACAGGTGGACGAAGTACGAGTATTAAGCCAATTGATGCTATTAGCAGCAAGGATACTGCGCTTCCGAGGATACCGGCTCAATTCAATGTGAGGAGTGGCTATGGGGTACGAACTATTGATTTTTTTTTCCCTCGTCCGCAAAGATTGAGATATTATGGAAGCCTAAAAAGCCTGAGAAGTCTGAGAAGCCCGAAAATACTGAGAAATGGCCCTACTGCGTGGCTCACTTTGGAGTTGGCTAGAACATGGAAGCAGGATGGACTTGCAAGCTCTCTGTCAATGCAGGGCAAGGAGACAGAACTTGAGCCTATATATGTGTTGCTTGCATATAGGCAGACGAGGCAAAGCATGGCTGCTGACGCGTGGCAGCAGGACGCAAATAGCCGCAACAAGAAATAAACTAGAATACGACGCACATTCTCGCATCCCGTAATGCTCCGTGGCGATAGAATCTTTGGAAGCGGAAATATCCATGGTTTTCCGTATCTCCACCTATGGCTGATATCCTCGCGCCCGCTGTTGGGCTTTTTTATTGCTTCGTGCTCTCTCTAGCCTCAGGTTTATTGACTCGACTACTCTCCCATCATACAATATTTGCTCCGTAATCTTCTTGGCCGCAAATTGGTGACCTCTCGACAGGGATTGCTGTCATTGTTTGGGGAATGTTGGCCGATGATTATCCCTGCAAAGGGTTTAGACAGGTCCCCGGCCCATGAGGTTTCGCGTCTACCCGCATCGACCAACCTGGAAACGAAACTTGGCGACCGCAGAGGGAGCTGTGCTTGGCCGCATTTCTGGAGCCAGGCCTCCGCAATTGACTGAGACATTGGATGGGGAGACAAATACGGCACCTTTTTTGCCGTGTTTGTACCTATAAATGATGTTGTTGGCGGCGTACTTACTGTATCGGGCTACGGCTGCGAGCTCTTCAACGTGGTCTATGACAATCAATATGGGGTTTAGCAAGCGACAAGTCGTCGAAATTGCGCATGAACGGATCCACGCCGCGCATTGGTCCGTATGACGACGGACGAATATTGAAATCTATGACATACCCGCAGCCCGAGTATTATATATGTAGTGATGTAGATGCCACTGTCGCATCGATCTGACAAAAGGTGTGCTGAGCATCGGCGGTTCACGGCATCCTCATCGAGTTCCTTTCAACACCACCACCATGCTTCCTCTTGCGGCCAAAGGCGCGGCCTTGATCCTAGGTGCTTCCATTGCCACAGCTTCTCCTGTGAATGCCACGGCAGCGGTGGCATCGACATGTAGCACTCGTGATTTCCTCACGGTGTCGACGACCAATGGTTTTATCACCGGCCACCATGCGTCCAATTCGAATTGCGTGGTCGAATACCTGGGTATTCCCTTTGCGCAGCCGCCTCTGGGTAATCTGCGATTCGCGCCACCCACTAAGATTCAGTCAAAGAAATCTTATGTAGCTGCCAGCTATGGATTCGATTGCCCTCTGACGGCGTCAAAGCCCGTCAATTTCCCTGGGTTCACGCCTCAAGCGCAGCAAATCGTCAACTATTTTGCCTCAGCTGCAGGCACTCCCCAGAGCGAGGACTGTCTTACCCTGAATATCTGGTCCAAGGCGACTCAGAATGCATTGAGGGCGAAGAAGCCGGTGTTGGTTTTCTTCTATGGTGGCAGTAAGCATTTCCAATTTGGGAGCTAAGAAAGCTGCAGCGAAGGCTATGAGCACTAACACGAGAGCAGGATTTGCCATTGGAAACACGGACAGCCCGTTCTATACGGGTAAATACTTTGCCGATGCTGAAGATATTGTGGTTGTCACAGTCAATTATCGATTGAACATCTTTGGATTCCCAGGTGCCCCAGGCGAGACTCAAAACCTTGGACTCCGCGATCAGCGAGCAGCCGTCGAGTGGGTTAGGGACAACATCAAGCAATTTGGCGGCGATCCAACCAAGATTACCATCTCTGGCCAGTCTGCCGGTGGCGTCGCGGTCGACTACTGGACCTACGCATACAAGAAAGACCCCATTGCCAATGGCATTATTGCGCACTCGGGCAATGTTTTCAGCTTCCCCGTCAATGCCCCGGGTGTCCCTGAGAAGAATTGGAACACCGTGGTGGCTGCTGTCAACTGTACCTCTGCTGCGGATGTCATGGCTTGCATGCGTCAAGCTGACTGGCAAGCCATTAAAGCCGCTGCGGCTACCATTAGGCCCACAGCGAGCACCAGTGTTTTGCGCTCTATCCCTCCCTTCTACCCAATGCCAGATGAACAGATCGTGTTTTCTGACTACGTCACGTTGACCGATTCCGGTAACTTTGCAAAGCTGCCTCTTCTGTTGGGAAACAACAATAACGAGGATGGATACTACCGCATCCCTGCTTTTGCCGGCGGCGTCGTTCCGACCGCTGACCAGGTCACGGCTTTCCTCCTCGAGTCTTTCACCTGCCCCGTGTCTCACCAGGCCGCCGCCCGCCGAGATCGCGGTGTTCCAGCTTGGGCATACCGATACATGGCGGACTGGGACAACACTCGCCTTTATCCTACCAGTGGTGCCTATCATGGTGTTGACCTACACATGATCTTTGGGGCGTCAGCAGATGTCAGCGGACTGCCCACGACAGCTAACCAGAGAAGCTTGACGAAGCTGATGCAGCATGCTTGGTTCTCATTTAGCAACAACCCATCCTCTGGCCTCACCAGCATCGGATGGCCTCAATTCAACCAGAAAACTGCTTCGCTGATTGTCCTTGGCCAAAATAACCTTCCCAAGGCGCAGTTTGTGCAGCCGTCCGTTTTTAACGTTGTATGCCCCAATATTACTTTGGCAGCTTTAGCAACAACAGTATCAGCAGTAACCGATTCATTATCGCTGCCACTATAGACACTTGGCTCGGCGGCCTAATAATGAATGATATGAGTTATGCTACTTACGATACATAAATTAATAATATTTATATTTCACATTACTATCCGGAGTTCTATGGGACTTTCTCGGTTTTGTGTCCAATGGCAACAGCAGCACCAGCCACAGCGAGCGATTAGATAGGGAGACGAAGTAATGTACAAAGTACATTATACTTGGCATCCGGAGGTACCCAGTAGATAAGCTGCGACTTGGCTTGAAAAAGGCGCATGTACATGTCATGAAAAAGCCTTTCAGCCATATTGTCCATTTTTTGTGTTTTCCTTTGGTTTCCAGAGACATTATTCTATGCAGTGTCCATAGATTACAGATAATAAAGCAAATCAATTTTCCAGTTTTGGTCGAGATAGATATTGAGACTCTGTCTAGTTCATCCCACCCACCAAATTTAGTTAACCTCATCTACTTCCTTCAACATTTCACAAAGTTAGCTACATCTCAAAGGGCACAGCCCACTACACAAACACCACCCCAAATATATGTACTATCTCATCTGTTAGGTATTCACTCGCCCGGGTATTAACGGGCCTATCGAATCATTAGAGCTCCATGCGCGGATATCCGACTTCGGTCATGACATAATTTACCCACTGTGAGATTGAGGGGTAAACCTTTCGAATCCTATATTCCAATCCTGAGAAATTCTTCTTTTCTCCTGCTTCTCTTTTCTTTCACAACACTACCATTTGTCCAATTATCAAAGCTTTCATCGTACAAACAACCCATCTACCAAAAAAATCCATTGGTACGAGGCTCGCCTCCAAGGAGCCATAACTCTTGTCGCGATGGAACTATCCAGTCATCGAGGTAACGTAGACTGAGCAAGCATCCGGGTGTTCAATGCAATCTATCTTGCTGTCTGTTTCTCAATCTGTAACTCTTCTGTGGTCGATTCAATCGATTTACAAGCTTAGTTTTCAGCATTGGGTGAGAGACAGCATGGTAGGATGGATTGATCTGAGAAATACCGGCGAACTTGATCTGGATAATACCAGCGAAAGAATCTGCTTCTTGGGCCTTCACTTTCCCCCTTCATGACCTGATGTGCAGACTAACCCATGTAGCTCTTTGCTCGATTATCCAAAATGTCGACGGATAAGATCACGTTCTTGACGAACTGGTCAGATTTGTCCTCGTCAGTTGGGCTATGTCAGTTGAGTTAACCAAGCTACAGGCACGCTACCCCGTACCACGCACCGCTGTACCTCGCTCAGGCGAAAGGGTTCTTCAAGGAAGAGGGCATCAAGGTCGCTCTCTTGGAACCCAATGACCCCAGCGTATGTAGCGTTTCCAAGGCAATCACAGGATATGAAGCTCATTCACGTTGTTAGGACGTCACTGAGATCATCGGATCTGGTAAAGTGGACCTCGGATTCAAGGCCATGATTCACACTCTTGCTGTAAGTCTGTTCAGTCCTGTAGCACACATTGGACGTCTACTGATACGTACACTACCTTAGGCCAAGGCCCGTGGCTTCCCTGTTTTATCCATCGGCAGTCTGCTTGATGAACCATTCACTGGTGTCATCTACCTCAAGGAGTCGGGCATCACTACTGATTTCCGCTCTCTCAAGGGCAAGCGCATTGGCTACGTGGGCGAGTTCGGCAAGATCCAAATTGACGAACTCACCTCTCACTACGGGCTCACTCCAGAGGACTACACCGCCGTTCGCTGTGGAATGAATGTTTCCAAGGCTATCATCAATGGCGAAATTGATGCCGGCATTGGTCTGGAGAACGTTCAGATGGTTGAGCTTGAGGAGTGGCTCGACAAGCAAGGCCGCCCCAAGACAGACGTCCAAATGCTCCGCATTGATGAGCTCGCTGAATTGGGCTGCTGCTGCTTCTGCACCATCCTCTACATCGGTAATGAGTCTTTCATTGAGAAGAACCCGGAGAAAGTTCGCGCTTTCCTCCGTGCTGTCAAGAGGGCCACCGATTTCGTGCTCGCCGAGCCAAGCAAAGCCTGGGCTGAGTATGTTGATTTCAAGCCTGTGATGGGCACTGAGCTCAACCGGAAGATGTTTGAGCGTAGCTTTGCGTACTTTTCTCAGGACCTGAAGAACGTTCAGCGCGATTGGAACAAGGTGACCAATTATGGACGGAGACTTGGTGTTCTGGATGCCGATTTCAAATCCAACTACACCAACGAATTCCTTGGCTGGGAGCTTGAAGCTGACTCTCAAGATCCCATTGGCGATCAGAAGCGCATGGTTGAGCTGCAGTGCGATGTCGCCTGCCGAGGCGGTTTCCGCCGGCTCCCGCCTACCATCAAGGCTTGATTTGGCCAAGTTGAAAACTTCAACCAGTCTGATAGGGTATATGCTTGACTGCTATTCTCACTCGTTGCCGATGCAGCTTGCAAATCTGGCATCATTACACTCATTGCACTCAGTCACTCACTTAGCTATGTAGCTGTCCATCAGAAAACAAAAATAAGAAACCGGATGTCAGATAAAATTCGCGCCTCAGGCTTTTCGTATGTGAATGATGATTTAATATTGCTATATTCCTGGATTGCTATCGCAGCGACAGTGATTCCTATGGCACTCCATACAATGACCAAATACGGTCGATAGCTTCCAAAGGCAATAAATGTTTGTAAATACATGTTGATAGTCGTAATGGAGAATATGTTCCAGGCAGTGGATACACGGTTCGGTAGCCTGTGTGCTACTTTGAACCCAGTTCTTTATCCGTTTTAACGTACATCAGCATATATATATATATTCAACTTGTGCCCTTCAAAACTTCCCGTCGCATGAGTAGTTATGAGTGCTTCAAAGAGCCACAACACCTTGGGTCACAAATGATAGATGGAACTCGTCGGCTTCTTTCAAACGATGCAGAGTAAAATATGAGTTGTGAGGACGTGCAATTTAGTTATAAGGAAACATCAATAAAGGTAACCGTATATTCTGTCATACCAGTCATTATATACTATCTACTTTTAAAAAATCCTCCAATCCGTACCTTTTCGCGATTTACCAACCCAGGTCCATCATATATGTAGGTAAACATGGTATCCAAACAAATAACGAATGAAGAAAAGAAATTTGGGTATAGGATTAAAATTCGGGTTACCATGCAACCTTGGCAACAGGACCGTTGGGAAACAATCTAACAATCAACTTGCGTATCTCATCCAGGACCAAGATGCCCAGAGCCAGAGGAATCGGAATCAACCAAAACTCAATCGGAACCGACGCCGTGAGGAACAGTGTCTGAAGGCCCGGCACCTCGGTGACAAAGATGGCGATAGCAAGACTGATGAGCATACCGAGGAGCAGCCAAGGGTTGCGGCGCTTCTGGGTAAATGGATCGGCCTGGACGATGCTAAGGCGGCGGTTGCGCACGGAGAGGATATTGCCCCACTGGAGGATGACAAGAGTGACGAAGTAAACACACTGGCCGGTATAGTTGAACTGGTTGAGTTGGTCTTGGGTGTATCCGTGGAAGCCCTCAGAATAGCCCTCGAAGAGGAAGAATAGCTCACGAACGGGAATGCCAGCCTTCTTCCACATGTAGAAGAAGAACATGGAGTGAGCGCAGAGAGTCTCGGCAGTACCAGTGAAGAGGTATGCCTGGCCATAGATCTTAAAGTTGATGAGATGATCTTTCTTGTGGTTGCGAGGAGGCAGAGACAGGAGATCAAACTCTTCCTTCTCCATAATGAGAGACAGGGACAGGAACAGATCGGTGAAGACACAAATCATGATCATGAGGAATGAGCTCAGCGGAAGGGGAACACCAAAGAAGACGTTGAGGATAACAGGCCAGATTTCGGACCAACTGCCAGCGGGGAGAAGATATGCAATAACCTTTTGCAAATTCTGGAAGACGAGACGGCCGAGACGGATAGCATCGATAATGGAGTCAAAGCGATCGAGCAAAACAAGATCTGCTGCCTCGATGGCAACATCACTGCCGGAGACGATGGCGACACCGACATCTGCAGCGCGGAGAGCCGGCGCATCGTTGACTCCATCACCAGTCACAGCCACAACGTTGTCTCGCTTGCGGAATTCTTCCACAATACGGAGCTTCTGTTCGGGCGTTGTACGAGCAAAGACAATCTCTTGGTATTCACAGATGATGCTCCAATCCTCATCAGAGAGGCCGCCAAGGCTCTGTCCCTCAAGAAGGAGGCTGCGGCATTCACCGGTGACGCGAGCAATGTTCAGATTCTTAACAGCATCGGTGTCGTTGTTGGTCTTGATGGTGGCAATAGTATCAGGGTCTCGATCACCGGTGAAGATGCCAACGTTGCGGGCAATAGCGGCAGCAGTAAGACCGTAGTCACCAGTAACCATGAAGAATCTTGTTCCAGCGCGACGGCACTCATTGACGGTGTCCAATGTCTCGGGGCGAGGAGGGTCAGTGATACCAAGAATACCAACAACAGTAAGATCTTCGGTAGCTCGGCTAGTGACCTCGTCGCTAAAGGCATTGGTACCGATAGCATCTTGGACAATCATGTGTTTCATACAGAGAACAATGACACGCTCGGCATTCTTTGAAAGCTTATCCTGGTACTCCTTGAAGGCAATCTTGGCCGGTCCGTCGAGGGGCATGACGCATTTTGATTTGCGAGACCAGTAGGATGAGCAGGTAGGCAATAGGACATCAGGGGCTCCCTTGACGAAGACCTGGAATTCGTTGATTGCCTGGCTTTCAGAGGGGATATTGTACATGGTGAGCATCCACTTGTTCTTGGAGTTGAAGGGGATCTGGAAGATCTTGGTAGGCTGTGCCCCTTTCTCAATGTTTACAGAAGCACCAGCGGAGAATCTAAGTACAGCGCCATCCGTAGCGTTACCTTGGATGGTACGAGATGCGACAGGGAGATGAAGAGTGGATGGCTCAAACGTGGCATCGTTGCAAAGAGTTGCAGCCTGGTGAAGCTTCTTCATACCAGCATCGACATTATCGCTGGCAAGGTTGTTGTAGAGGTTTTGGATATCAATGGGCTCATCAAGGAAGGCAACGGAGTTGACATGCATTTGATTCTGCGTCAAAGTACCGGTCTTGTCAGAGCAAATGACATTGACACAACCCAGCGTCTCAACAGTGGAAAGACCCTTGGGCAGGACGTTGGTAGCCTTCATGCGTCTTGCCACCATCATGAGAGTCAGTGCAACAGCGACAGGCATACCCTCCGGAATGAAGGCGACAACACAGCCCATGACATTGTTGAGCATAGCCACGACGTTCATGAAAGCGAAGTGATCCTTGCGCAGCCAGCCAAGCCAGGTAAATAGGATGATAAGAGCGAGAAGAATAGTCATGGCAACGATGATATAGACAAAGCGAGTAATCTCCCTCTGAATCAGAGTCGGTCGCTCCTCTGCCGAGGCAGTCGCGTTTGCGATACGACCCATGACGGAGCGAGGACCAGTGAGAACAACGACTCCAACGCCACTGCCGTTGACGACGAGGGTTCCCATCAGAGCGATATTGCGACTCTCCAGGAAGTTTTCATCAGTCTGGTCAACCGAGCCCTCAATCTCATCCGACTCTCCAGTCAAGATGGCACGATCGAAGCGAAGGTCACCGGAATGGCCGATGATGCGCATATCTGCAGGCACCTTGTTGCCAATTTGCAGATGAACGATATCTCCGCTTACGAGCTCAGTGGCACGAAGCTTCATTAGTTGACCATCACGAAGTACCAATGCATCTGACGGGAGGAGATCCGTAATGGATTTCATAGTACGTGAGGTAGACCAGTCCTGAAATGCAGAGAAGGTCGCCTGGAGGAAGATGACAATGAGGACAAGAATAGCAAGGGCCAAGTTTGTTGGGGAAGGAGGGTCGCTCAGGGGTCTCCAGCAGATGAAGAAGATGATGACGCCCACCCACAGAACAGAGCAGAAGCCGCCAAAGACGTACGTCAGAATCTTCTTGAGGTAGTTTGTCTTGGGGTGAGGGAGTGTATTCTTTCCGTCTCGTTGAATTCTAAGCGCCGCAGCACTCTCTGACAGGCCAGCATCTTGAGAGACGTTGAGCTGTTGGCAGAGCTGGTCAACTTCGAGCTCATGAAAGGTCAAGTTGGAGAAGTACTCCTCCTTGCCCTCCTTCTTGGAGGCTTTTATATCACCCAAGTTATCAGAATCGACGTTTCGAGACTCGGAGACGTGAATGGATAGGGTGCGGTATTCAATCTGGACTCCAGAATAGGGCGAGGAGGGCAAGTCGCGGCGGCTGGTGGCTGAGCCACGGCTCATGGACCTCCTGCGAGACAGTGAGCGTGGTTGGTCGCGGTCGAAGACATTGCTGCGACCAGCACGACCCGAAGGATGCGTAGCATCGTCAAAGGTGATACGGAGGTCGATATTGGGCTCCTTTTCGTCTGGCTCGGGGGCGATGTGTTCAGACATGGTGAAGAGAAGAAAGGGGGGATAAGATGAAAATAATAGGTCAAATCAAGATTGATTTTTTTGAATCTTTCCTGCTGGCTTTGATTGAAACAAGAGGGACAAGAGGAACAGAGGGCCGCGTATATGCCAACTGGACGTCTTTCCACTACAAGTTTTGACAGGAAGCGAGGAGATTGATGAAGGAAAGGAGGTGAAGAGTCTGAACAAGGCCAAGACAAAAAGCAGTGAGAAGTCGAGGACGAGACGCAGGCTTTATGCACAAGACAGCTCCGAGCGGTCTGGTTGACGACCCAGATGGCTCAGCTTTGATATTACACTCGCAGTCAATTACATGAGGGATCAATTCCTACACCCTTTGGCCCTCGTCGCCACCACGCATCAGCTTGCTCCAGAAACACCCCCGGGCTGGGGCCTAGGCTGTGATATCTCCTCCAGCCTGCTTTAGGCAAGGGTAGTACAGAAACTGCACGCGGCGCAAGTACACACACGATACATACATTTTACCTCGTACATAATATCACATACAGACGCAGATACATGGGACGAGCATGTAGGCGGAATGTCCACACGGAGCGTCTTGCTCGCTCACCCCCCCTGGTGGAAAAGGGGGGGGGGCGTGTCGAGAACAAGGCAAAAACAGAATATTCCCGCATACAGCACATTACAATAAGAAGAATTTCCAGCCAAGGATAAATTTTTTATCATGTCTCTCTTTTTTGCCGTCCAGCTTACCTGAACCAGCTAGCAAGAGGCAGGCAAGTCGGAAAAAAAAAAAAAAGCTGAGGGCGTGAAACAAAAGGAAAAAAACTGAAAACTATCTACCTGATCTGGGATGGCCCGAGAGGAAGGCGGGCCCCCCGTAGCCTGTCTGCGTATAACTAACAAACTGGATCTCACAAACAACATAATACACGTATCAAGGAGAGAAAAAAAAGACCCCGAATAGCCCAAGGTACAGGTACAGAGTACTGGGTACAAGCAACCGCGCCGTCAGCCCTTCTTCTGCGCTCAGCAGCGCACAGTGCGTCTCAGCGCTCGGGACCCGCTATCCGAAAGAGCTGCCGCCCGCGCGCAGGCGATTGGCCGCGGCCTGCCCTGTGGATATGCAATTGTATGAGGGAATTTCCCCTTCCCAGGCGGTACCTCTACCTCCGGGCTATTGCATCACGGCGGGACATGGACTTACCGCATCAAGTATCGCTTTTGAGGGGGGGCTTTTGCATCAGCTCTGGCAAAAGTGCGAGCACAAAGCGCCTCTACCATCGAGCGCTCCAGAACGCAGCCAAAGGGATGCAAAACTCTCGTTTCTTTTCGTGTTTCCAGTTTTCCAGATGCCCACTCTTTCTGCGCAATTTTTCCCTGTTTTTTTCCCCTGCGAATTGCCGGCGTTTGAGTTCGCCGCAGTGACGCCCATCTCAGCGCATGCGCCACGCATGCGACTCAAGGCACCTCACTACAAGGGTCCAACCCCCGCTTTATGCAATGCGTATGCACGTCCCCCTCCCGGCAGTCGACCCTGTTTTGCCATTTTGCCATTTTGCGGTCAGAGCGTCAGAGAGCTGGAGCCTCCCACCACCATCTCGCCATCTCGTTTCCCATGTGTACTCGGCATACCACCTCGTATATTGCCTCCCAGCGTCATTGTTAATTCATTCCTTTTTTTTTCACTTGTGAGGTGATTAATTGAAACGGCTTGTTGGATATAAATACCTCATGTCCCACATTGCCTTCCTCAGTCTCCTTTTTCCTTTTCCATTTACACCTTATGTGGGCTGGCGGGAACCACTCTGCCACTATCTGCTCTACATATCCCTTCCTCTCTTTTGAATCTCTAGTAAACTACAAGCCCTAATCTAGAATTACTAAATATGAATAATACTTTCCATGCCAGTAAGATGAGATGAGAAAAGTCTGCGGAGCAGATTACGTTTTATTACTTGTCCGTCTTACTCACAAACGCCTTTAATACACATAGCTGGGCATATCGTATAACCCACGTATAAAACTTTTGTAAAGCAACCTGGCAGTAAAGACACCTTTCCCTCGTCCTGTCATAGAGAGGGCCATGATTCGTGCTCTAGGATAAGCAAGCACTTTCCCAGCTTGTCGATATTCTTCATGACCCCCAAGCAACACCTAATGTCAGGCAGACGACAAGCAGCATCGGCCTCATAATGTTACTGCTTAGATGGAGTATGCACACTCCTGTCGCGTAGCATAGCACAGCTTACTCCGCAGATAATGCAAGATGCAGTGAGAATCCTCACAATCCCCAAACCCAACGCTGCTATTGGGCAACGATAAAACTACCAATGTATAAAATCGTATGTTGCACCTCCCTCACCGCATGCATGCTACCCAAAGGCGCAGCGGTCCACTCCAGAAACCCCCTCCTCATACACGGAGTAAAACACACAACAAAGCCCTACAGGTAGTGTTGTATGCACTCCATAAGTAAAACTCTCCATGCGATCCACAAATCCAGACTCTCAGATACGGAAAAGTCTTGGCATCGTGGTCCGCTACGTGACCCTGCACGTGGCCGGCCCTCATGTGGGGTTCCGCACCCATCGGCATGTTCCGAGCTTCTTCATTGGGTCGTCGTAGCACAGGGCAGGACATTGGCAGGGTACGGATGTAGTGAGAAGGGAATGAATGACTTGGTAGTATTAAATAAAGTATATATATATATATATATTGACTATATCAAAGAGGGTATTTTTTTTCTTTTATATATGTGTGAGTGTATAGCGTCCAATGATTGCTAACCGTGCCGGGCATATAGCGAGTGGTATCATCAACAAGACCGTTTGGCAAACACCTCATATGCACGTGTAAGGTTCATGAGCCTAAGTAAAAATAAATAAAGAAACCAGAGGACCTCCTGCCTTCAACGCCGTAACTCTTTGCTAGGTTTTCTCATCTAAGCAAGAGACTTGGGAGACTCGCCGTCGGCGGAGATCTTGGTGATGACCTCAGACTCGGCGGCGATGGGGGAGTCATGGTGGGTGACGGCGTAGTCATCTTCGCCGCTGAGCTCTTCAAGAGTCTTGCGGGCAGTCTCGGGAATGAAGATGGTCGTGAAGCAGCCGAGAAGCATGAAGAGGGCATAAATCTCAAGGACGTGGTCCATCCAGGGGGCGGTGTTATCCTTCGTAGCTCCACGAGTGCGGAGCGTAGCGATGGCACCCTGACCGATGATGGATCCGATCTTGCCGGAAGCAGCGGAGATACCGTGCGAGGTGGAACGGTAACGAGTGGGGAACACCTCACCGGGGACGACAAAGGTGGTCGTGTTGGGGCCTGTGTCGTGCGCTGGTTAGCTTTTTGGATTTCTTCCTTTTCTTGTCAATGCGGAAGCGGACTCACCAAAGTTGAAGAAGAACTGGGCAAGGACATAGATGGCAAGGAGGCCGTTGGAGTTAATGTGGTTGTAGGCAAAACCCATGACAATGAAGAGGATGGTCAGGATAGCGAAACCACCCATCTGAATGGTCTTGCGGCCCAGAGTGTCAATGGTAGCGACCGAAACCCAGTATCCAGGGACGGCACCAGCAAGGACGATGACGACGTTGCCTACGGCAGTGTTGTACAGGAACTCATAGACGTTGTTGGTGCCCTTGGTGGAGTAGCCGATGACGCCCAGGATGGTAGCATTGTTGAGGGAGAGACCATAAAAGGCAACGTCAAGGCAGAACCATGAGCCAGCGGTTCCGAACAGGACGAGGAAGTTCTTGAGCTTGCCATAGTGGTGGAGGAAGTCTCGCAAGCTGGCCTTGGGAACCTGGAGGCCCTCCTGAGCGGCCTTGTTGGCGGTGATACGAGCAATCTCATCAGGGTGGCCCTCGCGCTTGCCAGTCATGTAAGCCTTGACATCGTCGCCGGCCTGCTCGACATCACGAGCAATATCGAAGGTGTAACGAGGAGTTTCGGGAATGGTAAGACGGTCTGCAATTCAAAGCCCAAAGTTAGGAACGGCAACCTATGTTTGCCCCACACTTTTTTTGATCACTTACAGTACAGGGCAATGCAGGCGGGAACGGCACCGAAGCCGATCAAAGTACGCCACATCTTGTCAACAGCCAGCTGGCAGACACCGCTGCACTCAGCGACGGTGGCAGCAGAGGACAGAGATCCCTTGAAGCCGAGGGTGACGAAAAGCATAATGAGAGCCGCAGTGAGCTGACCGAGACCCTGCATGGCAAAGACGGCGCTCATCATGGCACCACGCCATTTGGTGGTGGCGAACCTGTAGTACCAAGTCGCGTAAGTATATGATCCTCCTGATTCTAAAACCAAGAGGCACTCAATGGAAACACTTACTCAGAGGTAATAATGGAAGACAGGGGGTAGTCACCACCAATACCAATACCCATAATCACACGCCAGAAGATGATGAGTCCAATGATGTCGCAGGCAGGGGAGCCGCTGGTAAGGGCCTGACCGATGGTAGCGAAGATGATGACAATAAGTTCGAGACCGTACATGCGCTTACGACCGACCAAATCGGCCATGATACCGAATCCAACCTGGCCAATGACAGTACCGGCGGAAGTAGCGAGCTTGATGGCACTATCGGATGAAGTAGGCATGGTTCCGACTCCCTGGAAGTAGACGATACCCAGCATAACGGTCAACATGGATGCAGTGAAGATGTCGTAAGAGTCCGTGAAGAAACCGACACCGGCAACAACAATGGCGCGGACGTGGTACCAGCCAAAGGGGGCCTTGTCGATCTCGGCAAGGGCCAGGCGGCGGCGCTCGTTGAGATCCTGGACGTGAAGGAAGTCATTGTTGTAGTTGTGGTAGGCACTATTGCCTCCGGCAGTCTTGCCGAAAGCCATTGGAGCAGCAGGGCTTTTTTTATTTCTTTTAAGCAAGATAAGAAGAAGAAGAAAGTAATGAGAGACAACAACACAAGCCAAAGAAGCTTGGTATCACTCTTCTTCTAGAAGAAGAGAAAAGACAAGGGGGTCTTGAACACCTGTGGTTGAAAAACAAGAGAGAAAGGGGGGAGAAGAGAAAGCCAAGAAATTGCTAGCGACAGGCTCAGGGGAATTATATACTAGCACCACCATGCTTCACATCTTCCCGAGGATAATTAATTTTAATCTTCTTCAGGCAGCTTGGCCCATCGTGGATCGAGTCCTCGGAGGCTTTTCCCAGCCAAGACGACCGAAGTTCTATATTGGTCTGCATCTCGGAGCGGGCCAAAACCGATAATGGAAGACGCGAATGCAGCCACAAACGGAGATGGAAGGGCAGAGGATCAGGCACTGCATCTCAATCTGGACGAAGCTATTGGCCACAGATGCCTGTCAGCTTGTTGATAAAAAGCCCAGAGCGTGGTAGACCAGACATGGCTCCTTCGCTGACCTGCGCCGGTGGTTGTGGAGGATCGGCCAATGAGGGGCCACGATGCCAACACGTTGTCTAGATAACCCCATCTGTATGGGGATGGATCTCTCCACGCTTGGCATATGCTTGAAATTTAGATGCATCGCGCAAGCAATTCCGAGAGTCAACAGCGGCCAGGGGTTCTGGCTATGCGGCACTCGACTCGCGGCTTGGCAGGCTGTCCCGTCACCGAAGCAGTGTCGCGTGAAGATGGCTGAAGCCACGCAGCTGAGCATCTTGGATGCGCAACTGTGGTCCATACTGCTGCCCATCGTCTAGTTTGGCGACCGAAACATAGTGAAGCTTAGGCCCCAGACGTGGAACCGGTCAATTGCCTGTTTAGGACACCGATGTGTGGCGACACCCGGATCGGACCCATGCTGGGCTCGCCTCGCCCAAGGCTCTCCGCGCATGAGCATGCCTGCATTGTCCACGTGCTCGTCCCGAGGTCTTTCAATCTTTGGTGATTTCGACCTGCGATTCAGTTGAAGATCGTGTTATAATCCACAGTCTTAGAAGCCATTCCTCTCGTAGAAGCGCTGATCAATTCCAAATTCACTAATGTGCGCCACTTCAGTGTCCTGGTCCTGCATGCTGTAAAAGAAAAATGCTGGTCAGAATAGCACGCATCCCTGCTGCTTCTTCTTAAGGTTGATTTTTACTTTGAGCCTGTTCTTCTTCTTTGTCGATTTTGTGTCGTGTGAGTGGAAAAGAAGCCGGCTGGGATCCTCAGTCGTGTCATCTCAGCTTCACACTCAATCACTCGTTCAGCCCCAGCCCCCAGCCAAGACTAGGACCTAGTTTTTTTTTTTCCCCGTCAGCCATCGCTCTCAATCCTTATCATGTCGCTCACAACACATACACAAACCATGGCAGAGAAGCCTCAGAACGACAACAGCAGCACCAAAGATGCGCTCGACGGCGTGCTACCGCTCTCCTACAGGGTGGTCACGCGAGACAGCGAGAAACAAGATGCGCTGCGCTTGGTCGCTGACAGCATCGCGCAACAGCGCCAAACTGCATCTGCAGCCATAATTTTCCACCCGCTCTGCATCGCCGGTTTGGTCGCAATGTGCGCAGGTGTATATCGCCAATACGAGCATGCCGGCTACGGTACCTTGATGACGATGATTTGTGGTGTCGTCATCGTGTACCTGTCTTTCGTTCGATTTTATACCTCGACATATATTGAGCTAGCGGAGAAGTTTCGATGGAGGGATTGGATTACAGGCCCTGATGGCAAAGAGGATACCATTATCGGGGCCGTCTTTGGGGAAGAGATTATCGGTGTCGTCGTTCTTCGATTGAAGGGGACTGAGCTAAATAAGAAGAAGAAGGGCGGTGCGCAGGCCAGCTCAGATGGCCAAGGCATCATCCGCGCCTGGACCACCAAACTGCGATACCGAGGAAAGGGAGTTGGTTCGGATCTGCTGCACTTCGCGGTTCAGACGACGAACCGTGCTTTTGGCTCGGCCACCAGCGTTGAATTTGCCACAGATCACGCAAACAGCGCAAATCCGCTTCCTGATATGTTTCTTAGGCCGTTCAAGAGGCGCCAACAAAAGGCAGCCAAGGCGTTGCGGCAAGCATTGAAGGATCAGGGAAACCCGCAATAGATACACGCGCATTCTGCAACATAATAATATCAATGACAACGAACATCACATCTAATCTGTTAAGGCTTTCCCATTGCCGGTATGTAGCATAAGATTCCGTGCAACCTCTTGGTGGCTTGGTGCAATTGATCACGGGAATTACACTTGACACTGACAAGGCGTTAAATCCGTACAACACCACCATCAATTGAGTTAGGAATTGGCAACTGGGCATGCGACACTTTGGCTGCAGACGCATATGGCTGCTGAGCTATGTCAGCCAAGACACTTGGCGATGGCACAATCGTGCTTGGCAGCGGAGAATGCATCGCGCTGATGGTAATGGCGTCTTGATGGTGTCTTAGTCCAAGGTTACACATTTGTTATCCACCGGCTTTTTCCCTTCTTTTTTTTTCTTCTTTTTTCTCTCGTTTTGCCAATGACCCCATCGTTCAAGCTTTCGATAGTTTTGTTCGAGTCATCGAAGGATCTTTCGTAGAGTGGTATACTAAATCGCAAGATGGTGGCGAGAGCGAATGGTTTGAGACCAGGAGAAGCCAGAGCTTTGGCACGTGGCATCGCAAACAGAGGCACAACATTGAAACGCGGGCTGAGACTGTCCGATAAAAAGCTGCGGGCGCCACGAGGGCTTTTGGTCCGTGGTCCATCTGGCAGTGGCAGCTTGCGCACGTGGGCGACGAGATAATATGTCACGCAACACGGTTGTTGGTATCCACACCAACTCTTACTCAAAATGCGCAGAACTATTGACGGTGACCCTAGTGCTATGAGCTGATTAATTGTTTTTCTTCTTTTCGAATTTTTTCTAATCACAAAAAGAAAAAAAATCCAACTTTGAATTGTATAAAGCCAATTCTCGAGACACAGAGAATGGACTGATATCGACCTATCATTCGACGTTTGCAAAATTTTCTTGCCAGCTAGTACGGCCGCCCTAAGCACAAAGCAGAATCACGACGCACAATGCCATAGAATCAGCCTGTCTCACCCTATAGCCACGAGGAATGATTCTGCCATCCAGTTTCACACAACCAACAGAGCGCTAGTATTGGTGTAGTGTATGAAGAAGAAAGAGAAAAGAAGAGAGAAAAAAGATGCAACAGGAAGCGTGACGCCAATATCAAGTGGGAAGGTCGGCGGGAGGACTTCGCTGTGGTTTCACCAGTGATGCTTCGTAACTAAGCACTACTACGCGGTATTCCACAAAGGACGTTTATGTGAGGGCGCAGTTCCGTTCCACTAAGAGATATCCCGGTAAAATGTGCAAAGTGGGCTTCTCGTCTCCCCAAGTGATACATAAGGCGGCGTATTCCCACTCACCTGAAAAGCCCCGATACTTGTTTTCAGGATGACTGTTGGAACAATCGCTGCTCTACTATCTGCTCCTAAACACCCCTAGGACAAACTTTTTGCTCCCTGGGCTCCATATAGTGCAGCTTAGTTCTATTGTTTAGCGCTCCAATCTGAATTGTTGAAACTTGACAGAATTTTGCTCAGCCAGCTCCGTAATGCCGCAGATTGCCGTTGTTAATTGGGTGGATATTGGCTTTGTTGGTCTGGCAATGTGTCAATTGGAATAGGGATAGAGCAGGAGAGCAAGCCTTTCGCAGAAGTGGCGCGATGGAGAACGGGCTGCTGGTCTCCCACTAAAGCGCTGGCGGCCGCGCTCGCATAATTCGCTGAGAGAATGCCCCGTAGCCTGGACTTTTGTCATGTTCTTAACGGGAATTGCGCTTAGTGAGTGGCCACTTTTCTGTCGGCGCAATTGTTTTGGCCGCGTGGCTGCTTAGTTTATGTGCTAGAGCACAAATTCGAGCTCTAGAGTGTTCCCCGTTAGTTTTCTTTTCGCTGGCCAGTTTGTTAGAGCTGCTGGGGGAAAGGAGGAGAGAACGCAGAGCCACCCTGCTGTGCAACGTAGCAGCCCCTACAGCACCATAATAGCAGAGCTTGGCCATACAGAGGGAAAATTCGGAAAGAAAAAAGCACACCTAGAGGCCTTTGACGGTCGATTGTTGATCCAAGAGACGAAGCTTCCCATATATACGCACCGTTGCCTTGCCAAGCATGGCTCGGGGCCATCCGTGTCTCTTCTTGCTGAATTTGTCGCTCATCCTGAGGAGTGGTGCCTGTGACAGGCGGAGCTGGCAGCACTACCGAACTCGAGGACGCAATTAGCCGCCGCTAAATTGTCGCTGCCGAGCAGTGCTGTCCGCTTTTGGTGGTTTAGGGCTGGGGGGCTGTAGTACCCTTAGATTCCATGTGGAGTGGTGGTCAACAGCACCGCTGTGCTCCATGGCAAAACTGCAGTCCCAAGCCTGTTCTTTATCGTTTTTCGACGGGGCTTTGCCCGTATTTCGAGACGTTGGTGATGCGTGCATATGTCCAACAAGCTGCCCGTAGCGGTCTGCACGCGAGGGTGGGAGGCGGCGAGAGGCAACTTGGCTCGACAGCTCGTAGCACGAATGAGGTCATGGCGGTTGAATGAATGACTTGTTGTAGGGGCGTGTGCGTCTGCTCGCGCGCGGTGCGTGTTCCTAGATGCCAAGACCTCGCTTTGTGATAAGCTCATGGCAAACTATGGGGGGAGACCCAGGGATTTCGCTGCCATGCCGGAAAGAGGGGTGGTGTGGCAGCGATCCGGTTCGAGATGGGAGGATCCAGAGCATGGAGCAATATGTGACGGCGTGCAATAACATGCGATAATATGCAACAACAGGTGCGTAATATGCATCTATACGCTATATGGCTCCAGCCTTGTGCGTAATGGTGCAGCCAGTGCGGACTGTATCGAGTCGACACTGTGAGTCCAAGCTCGCCAAAGTAGCGGATACGCACCAGGGTCCTTCTGACAGACATGGCTTAGGGCTGCGAAGGGAGAGCAGCAAGCATCGACCAGCGACTCCCCAGACTGGCACATTCTCGTGGTTCCTTGGTGCTCTCTCGCCTCTTTTGCAGCTGCTGTGTTGGCGGAGTTTATGCCATAACCAGCCATGCCGTGACATATCATACATACATAGTTCCCTATACAATGCATACATAATTCACAATAACTACCAAGGTACCTAACAATGAACAATGGTAGGTATCCTCTGACCAAGGAGCGGTCAGCCTTTGAGAAGCGAGCATACCATCGAGGGCATAACAACGCCATGGTAAAAACCACCGCTCATACATGTAAACAGCAATGGGCTTCGCAAGATAAGTTGTTTACTTAGTTGAACAATACTCTGTGTCACAACATAGTTCGGTCCCCCGTAGACCGCCCGATACGAAGTACGAGAAATACATAGACAGCCCATCATAAAGCTTGAGTGCTGCCGGGCTCCATCCAACTTCCAACTCGCGCACTTACAAGGCAACTCCGCACTTCTGACGGCGACGGGCTGAGAGATGGACTGGTCTAGGCACGGTGAAAAGCTTCACCGCAACAGGCGAGCAGCACAGCCCTCCCCCGGCCCAAATCCAAATGCCTCATACAGACCTACTGCCGCCCAGCGCCAGAGGGAGGCCTCTCGCCAGCTCCAGATGCAAACAGCAGCACCGTGACGTAGGATGACGATGCAGCCTGTTCGAATCGAGCTTGGCCTTTTTGCATGGCTGCATGTGGCCCGAGAGCCTCAAGCCGTTTTGGAGCCCCCGAGAGCCCTATTACCCGCCTTCATTTGCTTGTTTCAACTTACTGCTTGTGTGCTAATGCGCCTCTGGGCCCATGCCGCTCGCCAATCACAGCCCGCGTAATTATGCATCTGGCAACTATTCACTCCTCTGCCGATCCCCATAGTCCCGGCTCCTGCTCCGTATTATTAGTGTGGCCTTAAAAAAAAATTCCCAGCTCAGCAGCCCCCAGGTGCCTCCAACGTATATCGCTCATAGCCAGTGCTCTCGTAGGGTTCTCCAGTGATACTTCACTTTTGTTATGAGAGACAACACCAGGGCTAATATCGCGTCCACCGGGGTGCCCATGCCCTCGACGTAGTCGGAGAAAAAAAAAGAAAATATGGCAGGTTTTTTTCTCACGCCTCTTTTGCTTGTTATTATGGATCAATTGCTTCCTTCACTCCCTCGACATTCCCCATTCGCAGCCTAGCCTTGGATGGAGCCAATGCCGCGGTATGACACGGCTTTAACAGCCAAATCATTGATTCCTTGTTTGAACCAACTGTTACACGGCATGTGATGATATTTTACTTCCTAGAAGGGTAGTCCGTAGAACATGCGCTCTTGCACGCCAAAGTGAGCAGAGCAAAATCAAATGGGCCTGCCGTTCTGTGACAGTCGTGTAGTCGCCGACTCCTTTTCCCTCCCCCTCCCCCCTTTTTTCGTCTAAGCAATGACAAACAGAGCCTTCTTTTCGTCTCAAATTGTGCGCTATTGAGATTTCTTTTTCTACGCGCGTTAACCCAGGTGTGCATCAATTCATCCAGACCTATCTGTTTGCTTGTTTAGCAACATGTCCGGGCTGTTGTGTGCCCTATCGTTCTAGAGACGTAATGCTCTATTGTCTCCTTTCTCCTTTCTCTGTATCCCTACCTACAGTTTACAACCCGTCTTCCATGTCTTTCAACTGCGCAAATTCGACCTAAAACGCTTTCCATTTCAATTGCAAACTCAAGAAAGGCTTGCCAAGTGAAGCCGTGAAGCGATCAGACCTTCCCCGATATCCTACTATGTGCGACAGGCTTCAGGCCATTAGAATTTGAAAGATCCTCTGTTTGTTTATCGCATGCCTCCAATAATACTTACCGACACTCGTCCATGATATCAAGTCCTCATCTCAAATAAATACACCGAAGAAAGCTCGACTGTCTCCTGAACCTGAAGACTTTAAACATAGAAAGGGGCCAGAAAGGCGTCTACTCGGCTACATACCTGTTGTAGCGGTGAAGAGGACGCCATCGCCTTCTCCTCCAACCTTGCTAACGTGGTTAATAGATCAACGATCACAACTTTTCCCCTAGCCTAGAATATCATCTAGAGAGCAGCAATGCTGCTCCTAATCACTTCATGATTCACGACACGATATAGCAATCAAGAGTGAAGCCTCAAGATACCTCCTCATACAAAATTTACAACAAGACAAGCGTTTAAACATATCCAACACCGCCTCCTATTGAGAGAGCCGTGGGCGTCCTTGTTTTATGATATGTCTTGAGAAACGGTTCAAAGCCTCTTCCTAAGCTATACCGATAGAACAGAGAAACTTATAGAAGAGCATTCGCAGTCCCAATAACAGCTTATTCTATAAAAGAAAGATCATCCTACGATTACCGTGTTCAATCTGCAGAACAACAAAGTCGGTACAAGTGGCTATATCCAGTCACTGGCCTAGGTCAACTGGAGAGTTGTATTTGAGGCAGACAACAGTCAAGCGTGCACTGTCTCGCGACCATACGAGGTCAATGTTGCCCAAATGCACACTAGTTTATCGTATTGGTATTACATGGGTTGGGTGCTTCATTAACGTACAGTCTACTAGAACAACTAGTCGTTATTCCAGAAATGTTAAGAGGCTTTGTTATACTTGAGTCTACTTTGTTTGGCCCATTTTATTTTATTTTTATTTTATTCGACAGCATTCAAACTTGAATCTATTCCCTTGGTCTTAGCTCATTACTTCGCAATGTCACTATGTACGAAGTTGGTGAAGATACCACGATTTACAGACGATTAATTTCGGTAACATCAACATTATATCGGAGTGCAAAATTGAACAAAAGATTCAAAAGAAGAAAATCTAATATTCTTTGGTGGGCAAGAGATGCAAGCACGCTAAATACATTGCTCCGCATTTAGGTGCTTGTCTGTCGGCTTACTTGCGAAATCCAACCCGATAAAAACTAGCAAACTCTGGCAGCATCTTTAATCTTACGTCTCAAGCTTGCAATAATTTGCCATCTTTATCAATGATACGAGCAGTACATTTAGTAATGTTTATTGTTGCATCTTTGGCTGATTACCATAACTGCCTTTCGAAAGACAAAACACGCAGCCTGGGTCCTCACCATGATCATCTCAACATCAAGGCAATATCTTTTACATGTGAACCTACCTCTGCCATAAAACCCCGCCGTAGAGAAATGAAATCTGAAAGTGAAACGTAAGAAGAGTATAATTTGTAGAAGAAATACAACTCACGACTAGTAACACTCAAGCATCTCTATTTTATGCTCTTATCCTCCCAGCACAACTGGGAACAAAGCACGCCAGTATGACTGCACCTTAAAGGGTTACAACTCCAAGTGATGAGAATGAGTAAATACCAACGACGAAAAGGTAGCAAAAATCTCCAACCCACAAAATCCCTCAGCGCAGTAGCCCCGTTGCCCAGCAAGGGCAATAGTGATGTAAGGAACTACCGTCGATACACATCTCTGGATACTGGGTAAAGATTAAATTATAGGAGCCTGTATGACCAAGAGAGTTGGGTTCCGCAAGAGTAGAGCTTTACATTTTATGCAAACAAACCCGCACAAAGCGAGCTCACTCCTTCGCCATCATTCAAGGCCGTAACATCTAACTTTCATCTTTCCTCCATCTCGTATACAAAATGTCCATCTGGCAAAGTTCTAGAAAAACAACTCTGCCACCATGAAGAACACTGGTAAAAAGAGGGGGAAAGTGGCCTTCATTATTACGCATGGTCAATCAACACATCTACAGTTCCTTCATTTCTGAACTTTTCTACCACCAGTATACAAGTATTTTAATAGTATTATTATGGTGTACCAAAAGGGCGTAGATGTTAGGTGACTAGAAGCGTTATAGCCCCTAGAAAAATTGTAGCCACTAGATTATAATAATTAGATAAAGAATAAAGGTTTCCCCATATATTTTAAAGAAGGTTATACAGATAAATATGGTTATTATGCGTTATCTAGCTGTAAAGAGCCATATTGACCGCCTGTATCATCAAGTCGGCTCGCAGGAAACACATAGATTGCAAGTATTGACTACGTAGTTGGTATCGATAGATTAGTGGGCATAAAGCTCACTATAGACGGGCATGGGTCAATCAAGGTTTCGCCAATATCCATCTACCGAGCTAACATTTGCGATGCATCAGTATCCCTCTGTCTGGATACAAGGCGGTTTGCCTAGGACTGACGGACCCTGGTCATCTGGTGGAACATGCAATTGTGACCAACTTGGCGGCAGCGAACAGCATTAACTCCGTTTTAATTATGGGTGGAAGGCTACACATCTTAGCACAGAGGTTGATTAACCACCAAAAACGGAATCATATAACTCCAAATCTAGAGTCTTGAAATGTAAAAAATAAAAGACATTAAACTCAAGGAAAGAGCTTGACGGGATCCCGTATATTCCAATGGATATAGTCGTATGTGACAGGGTGACTGCATCGCAAGCCTATATACCATCATAACAGCCCAACTGCAATTAAACCTGCAAAAAGACAAAAAAAAAAACATCCAACAGCCGGTGTTTGCTGGTGGTCACCGACCCAACTACCCATAATCCCTAAGCATCATTGATTTACATACTTTTGGTGCATCTCTGGATACCGGTTGCCAACAACAGTCATCTTAGCTACCATCTGAGAGAGTTCATCTAAATCTTGTTCTTTTAGAGAAACCTGCTCAGAGTTTTCCACTGCGCGCGCAACGGTGGTGCATCCTGGAATGGGGATCACGGCAATGTTCCATTTCATCGCTTGAGAAGTGACCCATGCAATTGCAACCTGTGGCATGGTATAACCTGTCTTTTTTGCCAGTTGCTCAATTTCTTTGACTAGCTTGATATTCAGGTCGAAGACCTCTGGCTGGAAGCGTGGGAAAAGGCGGCGCGAATCACTCTCGGGGATATCATCGAGCTTCTTGATCTGCCCTGTCAGGAATCCCCGAGAGAGCGGAGAATATGCAACTAGAGGGATCTTTAGCTCCGAGCACGTCTGAGCAACTCCATTACTCAGAATGTCCGTAGCAAATAGCGATAGCTCGATTTCGACGGCAGAGATGGGATGAACAGAGTGAGCGCGTCGGATTGTGGCAGCACTACACTCACTGAGTCCGTATCCACCTATCTTACCTGCCTTTATATATTCCACAAGAGCACGTACGGTTTCCTCAATCGGAACTTGTGGATCGATGCGTGCCGGTGAGTAAATGTCAAGGAAGGCTCTGCCATCCAGAACTTCCAGGCAAGTATCAACGCTGTTTCGAATGCTCTCCGGTCTATTGTCTGGACCTTCCCTACTGAAGGCACCTTTAATGCTGAGAATAACCCTCTTGCTGTCCTCAGGATATGTTGTGAAGTAATGGTTTAACAGATGCAGGGAGTTCGCCGTCGGCGTTCCATAGTATTGGGCGGCGCTCCAGAAGTTTGCACCGTTGTCCAGAGCTGATTTCATGACTTTAGAGGCTTCATCGTATGGCAGTACTGGCGGTCGGTTGAGACCTACCGAAAGTATTAGCTTAATTGTAACAGCAGTCTATGATCTTAGCGCGGAGCACACACCCATTAATCCGAATCCAATGGGCCCTGCTTGCTTGCCTGCAACTGAGAAAGACATTTTACTTAGATCAAGATGGTGCAATGATAGGGGAAGAAGATAGCGAGTCTTGAAATTAGATAGTATAACTCGATGTCATGGAGGATTTTAAGAATATGATCGAACTCTCTCATTTGAAGGTTAGATATGATATGAGGTGCGACAGTACGCTATATATACCACTGAAAGAGATTCACAAGATACCTAGCTTCAAATAATCCTCGCTTTGTTGATCTTACTCGACTTGGTTGAATCAGCGGAGCTGCAGGTTGACCATTCCCATCTTTCTTTCCGGATATCTTCTATCGCATAAGCCATCTGCTAGGAAGAAGCTTTTCTCTCAAATTCCCATGGACAATATAGATTCTTTCTATGTAAGTGCATTAGCATATACCTACCATGGCTGATGGCTGATGGCTGATGGCTGATGCATGGTGCGATGCCTGGATACTCTCTTGTTTGATTGGCCCAAAGAGCGTCAGCCACGGAGCCGGAGATTGCGGAAATATTTCCATATTCACCGAATCCACCGAGAGCCACTTGGATGACTACTGCTCGTTTAGCGAAATAGTCTACGGATTGACAAACAAGGTGAATATTCACTCGGAGTAGCCAGGAGCTTAGCGATAATGATCGCATCGAATCCATCTATCACATGATCGTGTGGCATTCTATCATTGGTGCCGAGCAGCGTCATGATGAATGACTTCCAACAAGCTAGTAGCCTATCAGGCGAAAGGAGACGAAAGCGTATCATCACGGATGCGCGTAGAGAGCAGAACAGAGCAGCATCCAGGGCTTATCGTAAGTCTCCCTCCGACTATAGGTCCTGTAGTATATCGGGGGTTGCTGCCTCCAGCTAATGAACTCTGAGTTAGGCCAGAGACAGAAACAGACCTCTCGGATATTGCAACAAAACACCAGAGGCTGCTCAAGAAGATATCATGAACTCAAGCCGCGCCACCTTTCTGATATAGTGGAAAATACCTCAACTCTTTTCGGAAGAGCTGGGGTACCTCCTATGTCAGCTCAGCTATGGAGTAATATCAACCCCTCCCTTGATAGCATTGCTTCTCAACTAGTGTCTCTTGAAACCATTAGGGACTCTAGTGAGACAACTCAGCATATTTTTCCTCAAGTCAAAGATATAAATCAAGACCGGTATTTTCCATCATCAGAGGCCACCGCTGCTTTTGATCACGGCGTCGATGACAGCCAAGTATGGAAGTATCCTGCTTTTGAATCTGCAGTCCCTTTACTGCCTATCACGAATCTCGATGAGCATGGAAGTGCAAAATCTAAGATTACTCCCCCCTCAATGAATTCTCTCATTGTTCCATCAGAAAATCAAATATTTCTATCAGCATCTCACTTCTTTAATCCAGGGGCGACTTTGGCCTATCCAATGCTAAGAGACATTACACACGAGCGTGAGGCAGTGGAGCTTTCGATGAGCCTATCTCTTCTTCCGTTAAACTCAGAACAAACCTCCACCATCCATTCACCGAATTCAAGGCCTCGGTCGAAGCCTCGAATCTTGGATGAATCTCACGGCCAAGGCCTTTCGACGAACAAGTTTGAGAATCATGGCCTTAGGCTTGAGGCTTTCTCTACTACTGAGTCGGATATCATATTTGAAGGCCAAGCTCAGATCGATTCAACGTACTTGCCGACGCCTTCTCTTCTACCTAATTCCGATAGACCTTGCCCCCAACGGTCGAAGTTATCACCATTCATAGCATATATGCATATCGCTATTCGTCTAGGTATTACGCTTCAGGATCTGACGAATGGCGAGCATTCTTCGCCATTTTATCGCGCAACTACAACAGAAGACGATCCCAAAGCTCTCCTTGCAGCAGCCGCAATTCCTTCTCTGCCAGCACATCTCCAACCAACGCTGCCCCAGATTATCTATCCCCACAACTCAAATCTTGACCTTCTGCCCTTTCCTGTTTTGCGAGCCCGAGCTATAACCTTGGCAGCGGCAGCTCCTCAGCTAGTCAATCCCAAAGAGCTTAAGATGGACATTCTCCGCGACGGGCTAATCTGTTGGCATAGCAGAAATGACAATAGTAATGGGATTGGGCAGCCTTGGGATATCCATAGCTGGGAGGCAGCGTCGTGGTTCAAGAAGAAGTGGCGTATGTTATTTAACGAAGACGAAGATAATTATCACTTATGCCGTGGTCCTTTTTGTGGATAAAAGGAGTGGTAAGGGTTATATCATTGAGATGAAAAGATGGCTATTGCAACGCCAACTTGGTTCCTTTGGAAAACATGGGATGCAGAGAAATTATTTGACACTTTGAAAGTGCGCTCGCGGCAACGGCCCGCGACCCATTATGAACAAACACGCCTTTCTATTCAAAAATTAGGTATGGCACATGGCTTTGTGAGGTGCAGTCGCAATATGCCATTGCATTAGCCTGCCCTTGGTACTATGGTTAATATTGAAGAAGAGCTATTCACGATGATAGGATAGGCAAATTAGTATCCTCCTTTTAACTATGTAGGGATATTCAGCTGGACCGAATGTTTTTTTTTAAAGCTAATTCTCTCCATTTTAATGTCCTATATATAAATCGGATTTCATGCCAAGTTACTTATCTCAACTCCTAGATCATATGGTATTTCGTCTCGGCAGTATGATAATGGCTATTAAGAGTTATGTCTTCGCCGCCATTCTCGGCAGCCGCCACGCTAGCCGCAGTAGAGCAACCAGCTCCGCGCGTCTCTATATTCATGATCATTTCAGGATCCCATTTTAACATTAATGGCGAGGTGGGCTACTTTGCGGGAATTAATTGCTATTGGTGTTCGTTTACATATAACAACACAGAGGCTAACACGATCTCAAGTGATATCGCCTCCTCGGGGCTCAAGGTTGTGCGCATTACACATTATTTAGCACCTTTCACCTTTATCCAGATAGATATAAGTAGTTTTACTCCCCTAAAAAGGCTTACCGATATTCACACTTACTTAGGGGGCGACGCCTACCCCTGGGGAAGCAGCTGGGTACAAACTCATGCCCAAGCCTGCGTGGAAGCGAGCAAGATATGCATGAAAGAATGTGAGTAAATCTTGCAAGGCATTATGATGGGCTCAATTAATACATGATAATAGATGGCAATGTGGTTGAAAGTTGCACAAATATAGCTCCTTGGCAAAATACCTCCTGGTTTCGGCGGCGATCCTTTTCTGGCAGTGGGGCGAAACATTTGTGTCTAGTTATGGTGACACATATTCCCTTAACTATGGCTCGTTGGATTGGCAATGCGTAGTTCAAGATCATGTCGCGGCGATTTCCGGCAAAATCCCCTCCTTCTCCATCCACGACGACTGCTCCATCAACAACGCGACTCCTTCAGGTCCATCGCTTCCTGACAGCTGTTCCACGTCAGCGTGCAGGCATTGGATATGCTGGTGCAACCTATTTCACACAAGGAACTTGCACATACCTTAATCATTGGTACCTCACAGTGTCAGTCATAACCCATAGTAAACAGTAAACCAAGGCTAGCCACGTCAGATACAGATCACTAATATTATCAATAGTGTTTAAAGCGGACTATAAAATTATAATCAACTAGACCCACGCTTTTGGTACAGTCGTTAAAGGCGAGAACATGCATATTTCTTCAATGGATCAACAGACGTGTTTCTAATCAATATTTAAATTGCGAGCCTTGATTGAAGCATCTATACTCCGTATTGTCTCTGCAGAAGCAACTCCGCCTTCCGGCGTTGATTTGGAGCTAATAGATACAACCATGCTAGTAGGTCATTCGCGGCAGACCGCCGTTGAGGCGTCCCAGATCCATCGCCGGCATTTACCTGATCAATCCGGGGCATGCATGTACGTATCTATCTATCTACTTGCCAAATGGAGTGCAACCACATGCAGACCGTGGTTTGTTTAGGCCAGTCTCTTATCAGTAAGAGGGGTCTTTTGTAGTGGGGAGAATGTTTGCATACTAGGTAGGTAGCTGGTAGGTAAGTATCCGTAGTTAGCTACCGATGTAGGTAAGGTAGTTGGATACCTGAAATCAAACCAGCTATATGCACTCCGTACAGGTACTCTCCTCCTTAGTCTTCTCATCCTCAGTCGTCAGGTTCCCTCGAGGGAAAAGAAAGCCATAATCTCTCTTGTCGAAGCTGACCTGAGGCGTCCGCTCATGCCCTTCCCTTGGAAATCCTCATCGCGGGGTAAGGGCCAGGATTCAATGCGCTGTTGCACTAGTATGCCGACTGATCCGTTGAAACCATCCAATGCGGACTGACATGCCGGCCAGTGCAAGGGTTAATGATCTAGACAAGGGAGGAGACCAGGGCTATCAGATTGCGGCCATCTGATAACCCTCAAGTATTTGCATCAAAGCAAGAACAACGGTTCACTCTGAACCGAGAGTAGGGGAGTTAAAAAAAAGAATGGAGAAAAGAACCCAACTTGTTTGATTGAAGGAAATATACTTAGTAGTCAAAAGATTATGCAATGGTATAGCAAAGTGACGAGTCTTATATCTATGAAAACATCGAATATTAATTTCCACAGGAGCTATACACATTCGTACTGTGTCAATATCCCGTTTGTCGTCAAGTATGTCAAATGGCGCAAATTCGAGATTTGACTCGTCTTAGTGACCAAGTTGTTCCTTCGTTCCCAAAGCCCCCATATAGGCAACCATACCATATGCACAAAGACCGGTCTTGGAGTGCAACGGGAAGGAGTCAGCTTCTACTCAATATGGAAGACGGCAACTCTGCTGGGAATCATGCAAGTCAAAACAGATGAACCGGCCTAATGGGGTAGCATTGCACCACGTTATCTCCATGCCATTGTAACTATGGTACTTTGTACGCTTTTTTCACGGCATTAATTACCCCGCTTTGCAATGGCGTTACTCAGATTTACAATGGCGCTACATTGCTCGTTGAAGGTTAAGCAACCTTGAAACTCGAAAGGATGGAGTTTTGCTCGATATTCATCAAAAATCATCGTCATTATACGAAGCGCTTATAAAGGCAAGCAAAGCTACTTTGCGAGAAAGTGGCGGCAGCAATGCCTTTAAAGACTAAAGTTACTGTTGGCCTTTCTCCTATTAAAGAAGCAAAGTCAATCAATAGAGTGTATCTTCTCGTAGCCTCGCCAACGAGGCTAACACGGCCTCGAGCCCAGTGCTTCTATCTCTTTGTGGTGCTTCAAGTACTGAGCATATCATTAGCCACACTCTCATCGGGCATATTCTCTGTAATAGGCAGGTTGTAGAATAGGACGCTCTCAAGGCTCGCGATATATCTTTTTTTTTTTTTTTCAAGAGCATTGTATCCTCTGCTTCGACCTAGCAGCTAATGGTGTGTGACTATGGGAAAGGCGTCTTGAAGTTTGGACAAATGGCCCTCTCGCTTCAAGAGCAGATCGTACATTCCTATTTCGATCACCACCTCCGATTGCATCTTCGAGCCGCCGTTTTGCAAAAGTGAGTACTATGGGCGGATGAGATAAGTCGGCTCTGTGTATACTGAGGGGATTCCAAGTATATAAAGTCCCTCTTGAAACCTGTTTAACTCAGATCCGTGCACGAGCAGAAGCCTTTCAAACAATACTCCATAGTCTACTATTATCTGGATTCATATTACCTTCTCGGTTACCTTATATAACCTTCATTTCTCTCAGTTCACCTACTCCATCCGCAGCCATTCAAGATGAAGTCCATCGCCTTGGCCGCAAGTATACTGTTGGTGGCCAATGCCGCCTTAGCCTCCCCTCTTGCCGCTCGCAGGCAGGCGGCTATGGATGCTATCCGTGCTAGGAATTCTGCCCGTCGTTCCAATGGATTCCGAGCTGGCTCCACCCATGTCAATGGGACTGCCGATGTGGAGTCCACGAACTGGGCAGGCGCCGCTATCACAACATCAGGCGTTACTGAGGTCTCTGGTACCTTCACGGTCCCTCAACCCAGCGTCCCAGAGGGTGGCAGTTCTCAAAATGAATATTGCGGTGCCGCATGGGTAGGAATTGATGGCTATTCTAATGCCGATCTCATCCAGACTGGCGTGCTCTGGTGTATCCAAGATGGCGAGTTCTTGTACGAGGCTTGGTATGAGTATCTCCCCGCTGCGCTGGTCGCATACTCGGGGATTTCTGTGGGTGCTGGATCGGTTGTTACCGTTACTGCCACGAAAACTGGCACCAACAGTGGAGTCACGACATTGACGAGTGGTGGACGTACTGTATCCCATACTTTTTCCAGACAAAACTCACCCTTGCCCGGTACAAGTGCTGAGTGGATTGTCGAGGACTTTACCTCCGGCAACTCATTGGTTCCATTTGCTGACTTTGGATCTGTTACCTTCACCGGAGCAAGCGCCATCGTTAACGGAGCAACTGTTACACCAGGTGGTGATGCTGCGGTTATCATTGACCTGGAGGATGCAAGCGGAGATATCATCACATCAACAAACATCTCTGGCGGCACGGTGACTGTCAATTATGAGTAAATTTTGGGGGCAATTCAAATTTATTAAATTTTGGCCAAGAGAATATTGCATGCTGCAAGGAGCCAGATTCTGAAGAGCATTGGTTCTAAATATGTCTTGGAAGCAATAACATGAAGCTGCAAATTCGATTTTGAGATGAAGTATCTAAAGCCTTAGTAATGGGATGCAACGACAAGTCTTTCTTGTTAAACAGTAAACAATCTTATTTGACGATGAATGAAATGATCTGTGATTCACACGTTCCTAGTTCACTTGCCTTTCCTTATGATGTGTTCTTCATATCCTAACAGCCATATATGTTCTGCTATCAGCGCCTCTACCCACAAAGAGAATTGTTCCGTTTCAATCATCCTTGCATTTCCGGCTACAGTGAGGAAATACTTAAATGTGAGAGCTATCTCTTTTCGCTGTATATTTGTTCCATTTCTAGCGACCCGAGCATGTGAGATGATGACTTCATCTAGCTTCTGTCGAGCCTCGGTTGACATGTTCTGAATACCAGCCACAATCATCTCAGCCAGAAAATCTAGGCGATTGGATTGCTTGATCTCTGCTGTTGAAAATAATTTAAAGACTCCTTCAACTATATTTTCGTATATGTGCCTGCGCTCTTCAGAAAATTCCCTTTCAAGAGCTTGAGATGGACCTTGATCTAAACCAGCTGCGTTGCCGTGAAAGCTTTTCATCGTCTGATCAAAGCCCTCTTCCACTGTAGGCATAAGTGCCTCTATCACGGCTTCGAGTTCTTGCTCAAAGGCTGCCCTAAGGAGGCTCCAGGAGGTAATCACCAGACTAAGAACTTGGTCGTATTTTTCTTCCTTTAGAGAGACCTGATGTTCTTGCCATCTATCTTCGATTATATCTCGAATAACACCAGCCATGTTGCTTTTAATTGCAAGATTCCACTGCCGCACCCATTCATCGGCATATGCGTTTATCAGGTTCTTCTTCGGGTTCAAGGCGGCTTGTCGTAGGACCTCCACGCCAGCGTCCCCACACACTCGAACTTCAAACTGGTCTTTTGAGTCGACTGCCTCCGAAAAGACGCTTCCGATGACTCGGAGCATATCACGCACGGCTTTGTGACCTTGCTCTCCAAGATCCTCGACATCATTTATCGCTAAGTTGCAGAGATTGGAGAAGATAAGTGATAGGCGCTTAAACTTATCTCTATGTCTAAAAGTCACTAATAGCAGTTCAACGCCAACCCTGGATAGGGCTTGTGCCTTTTTTAATCTTTCGCTTTCACTTAGGTGTGGATCAATCAAGCTTGCTCTCAACTCGACTGCACGGCTGTTCACCACCGTCTTTAGCAGCGACTCGCCGTGGGCGTTGCTTGTCATGAGGTTGTTTAGTATGTCTACCCAAGCGTATGCAATCTGATTCTTTGCGTTGATGTTGTTGAATTCAATTGCCTGCTGTAGAACGGCGACTCCAGTTCTCGTCATTAGGTCTAATGTGCCGGTAAAGTCGAAGTTATCTGTGTTGAATAGAGGCTTCTTCTTCTTTCGCAAGAAGGAGATTTTTGAAGAAATTCTCTCATTCGAATCTTGTAATTCTAACGGATCTGGATGTGTATTAAGTTCACCTACAGATGGACTTGATCCTGTAGTGACTTGATAGCTTGCCGACTCTCCCTCAGCTACCGTATGTAAACAATCATGGCGAGGGCCACGGCGTAATCCGCGAAAAATAGAGGCACACTCTTCCCATACTTCTGCCAATTTATGCTTCTTTGTCGTCTGTAATTCTTCTTTGCACGTCCTACTGGTGGCGAGTTTCACAGTGTCATTAAACACCTCCTTAGAGAGCGCAAGCATCATGGAAAGTTTGGTAGTTAGTTCACCACTTCTTATTTCGTTACACATGTAAGTTTCAGCATTTTGGATCAGGTTCCAGATATTGCCTTTGTCGGCTATTGTGAAAGCAACCTTAAAGAACTCTTGCCGAACGTGGGAGATTCCAAATGATGTGCTCTCGGAGCTGCCTTTGGTAATAGTATCCAAGCTATCCCCGTCGTCCGGTTTAAGGAGTTGCATAACCATTTCGTGCCCACCCTTGCGTGCAGCTTGATAGGCAGTATCTAATGGGCCCCCGACCGAGCCATCTTTCGCGCCTTTGTTTAAAAGCAGCTCAACGAGGGCTTTATGGCCATTTAATGCGGCCGCACGGAGAGCTGGCCCCCTTGTGCCCCTCCCGTCGTTGACATCAACGCCATGGTCGATTAATAAATTAAAGATCTTCTTGTATGGCTCCGCTTCCATGAGAACATTGCACCCAGCAGCTGCCGCTGTGAGGGCACTGCCGTAGGTGTGGTGTGTTGCTCCAACATAGAATTTACCTCTATTAAGGAGAAGTTTCACGACATCCTCGCGGCCGTGGAATGCTGCGGCATGAAGAGATGTACCAAAAGTGCCCTTTCCTTCACCAAAATGCCCCATATAGTATCGAGATAGTAAATGTTTGGCGACAGAGCTAGACGCCACAAGAGGATATAATTTGCGGAGACGATCTTTTGCTTCATATTGGCAGAGGATTAGTTCAACACAATTGCAACATCCCACCAAGCAGAGAATCTGCAAAGCGGTACCACAAGAGCTTTGAGCCTGGAAATCTGCTCCAGCTTCCACCAGCATGGTGATGACCTCTTCGTGATGTTCTCTGCATGCAGCAATCAGAGCCGTCTGGCTCTTATTGTCTCTTATGTTGAGGTCAGCTTTTTTGTCTTTGAGCAGCCTCACAACTTCCGAAAGCCCATAACGAGCTGCATAATGGAGCGGAGTGCGACCCTCTTTGTCCGCCGCATCGATTTTTCCTCCATAACTGATCAACTTTTCTACAACTTTGAAGATCTCGCTATTCGTGGAATCTCCAGCAGTCTCCTGTTTGGCTGCCTTGCGGATGGCCCAATGAATCGCCGACAATCCCTCCTCATCAACCTTTTGTAAATCGATCATTTTTTGGCGTTTTAAGTAATCTAAAATGTCGACGAGCCCGAGGCGGCTGATTATATGCTCATAGCGAATACCCCCCGGTATTTCATCGCGCAGGCTGAGCATGTAGACTTGAAAAGACAGCTGTAAATTGTTCTCATTTCCACGCTCCACGGAGTCTCCGAGAAGCTTTCTCAATAAGGATACAACCTCCTTATCGCTTTCTTCGTTTCCTGTATATTTGAATGAGCTTTTCTTATAGCTATCTGCCCAGTTGCAGGACGCAAACTTGAGAAATGGATGCTTCTGTAAAATTGGTTCAAGGTTGCCATAATTGTACCATTTTGCATCTCGGTCGTATCCCTGGGGAAAGTCCACCGAGCTTATATATTCTATACAGACTCTTGTAATTAAATTATGAGCCTGCATTGACTTGTGTTCTTGGAAAAATTCGGAGACGGATGAGTGACAGAAACGAAACACCCCCTGTTTTTCGTCTATTTCGATCAGGTATTTGCATGTCTGAACGATTTTGTACAGGTTGTCGTTGGGATCCACTATCGCTGCTGAAACTTGTTCTTCTTCCTCGATACATGTATCGAAATTGAGGGCTTCGAGCAAGAGATTCTTGGACATTGATCCTGCTGTGTGGGCTAGAAATGCCATAGTTCTTAGGGCAATTTTTTTCCCTTTTCCAGAAAGAGCTTCAAATTCAGCAGCATACATTTCATAGACTTGTTCTATCTCCTTAGGTTTGAAATTTTTTTGGAGCTCCGCTCTCACGTCAGCTTTCCAAACCATTTTGGAAACATTTTCTGCTTGTAGCTTTGCCCATAGGAATCTGTTAAATATCCGTTTTAGTGACATGAAGATAGAGATGAGAAGAATATACTAACATCCCGTTTGACTTATTTGCTATATCATTTACAACTAGGTCCTTAAACTCTGAATCATCTGTGAAGAGGTTCGATCGCAGCTCCTCCTCTAAAAATTTTTGAATGTCGCTTCTATTATCATCGGGTTTGACTTGGATCTCAAATAGGCTGTTTGTTATAAGTTCTTTGCATCCATCGCGATTGTGAGAGCTGATGATAACAGCAAGCCGATGCTGCCGCTTACTGGCTTTGCGTTTCTGAAAAAGGGCGTTCAAATTATCCAGTAACTTGAACCTATCTCTTTGAGAAAGCTGATCTACTGCATCGATAACAATGTACACATGGTTTTTATCCTTATCCAGCACTCTGAAGAGCTTGCTCTGGTCTGTCTCGTCGTTTCGTTTTTGTGAGCGAGAGCCTTCTTCATTGTCTTGTGCTTGCTGAATGAATGTCTTTATCATTGTATTATAAGGCTGGTTCTGTTTCTGCTTAAAGTCGACATAAAAGAACAGCAGGTGGGAATTCTTGGCGCTGGGTTTCTTCCGAATGCGGTCAATTAAACTCGATCTGATAATACACAACTGTTAGCTTTTAAAGTTGCTCATTAAATAAGTTGTAGGGAAATGATAGAGACACTTGCATTAGCGTAGACTTTCCGCATCCCCCTATTCCATGGTTAGAGATTCCATCTCTGTTGTTGAACATCATAACGGTATCCTATTTTAACTCACGAGCTCCATGTATCCAGAGAATTGAATCAACCTCCGAATTTTCAAATGCCATGAATTCAGGGTTTGCCAACAACCATTCACATGTGCCTTCTGTTCTCAATTCTCGGATACCATCATGACTTTCTTCAGCTGAATGTTGTAGAGTATTACCTCTCCGGTTGGCTGCGGAAGGGGTGAGTAATGCTTTGGGGTGCACCAAACTGGAAGGTTTAACTTACGTGTTGAGATATTGCCCACCAATATGCGAGCACCAGGCCCAAGATTATTGTATGACACATTGTATCGCGAAGCCATCTTGGAATGCTGTTATTGATACATGAGTGGAACGTATGGGAAACAACACGAACGTCAGGCGCAGGAATTTCCCTAAGGCTCTTTTAAAAAGTAGGGGACCATTGTTTGGTCGAGAGCATTGCTAAGATTGATGGTATCTCTACGTGGCAACTGCCGGCCCAAAAACGATGCATCAATACCTGACAATGTACGTGAATGCATTCAAGTGCATGTACTTTATACACACCCCTGCACTATCGATTACGAAACCCAAGATTCGGCTCTGCTGTATTATGCCCAACAGGATAAACATAATCTTTGCAACTCCCCTCTACGTCGACAAATTGCAACTGCAATTTACAAACAAACCATCAACACCCTACAAGAATGAAGTTCAAAATGGTAAGCAAATTCCATTTAGAAAATTTAGATTGTCAAGTACTGATCACATATAGGCTTCTCACAGCGACACGACAACCTTCTCTGACATCGATCGTCTAATCGACCATGAGCTTGACATGGTCAAACAGATACAAAATAAGAAACAAAAAATCAAGGGAACATCTCAAACTTTAGACGACGTCTTCGCGCGGCTATCGACAGCCGAAAGCCTGATCACTCTGATCAAAGATGACCAAAGACTACAAACGGCTGTCATTAGAGAACACCTTAGTGCCGTTCTTGACATTATTCAAGAAACAAAGACAATCCTCGACAAGCTTACTAAACGACAATTCGGGAAGTTGTCGCGGCATAAGTTCAATGATAAAAGCCCATACGACGAGCGGTTGAGCGACATCAGCAGCCGATTTGACAAGACGCTAAATCAAGCGTCTCTAAATATTTCAGAGTTCAGAGTCAGTTTAACAGAGAGGACAGAGGACTATCGTGCTGTGTCAGATGTCCTCAGCCATACCCACACACAGGCGATCCCAGCGTTCAAGACGAACCCAACGAACTTGGCATCAGCGGGTGTTCCGCAGGAACGGCAGATGGAAAGATATACAGGTATAGGTGAGTTGCCGCCGCTGTCTACCAGTATAACGAACAAGTGGGTATATTTACATCATGGGTCAGAATCCAAACAGGCTCAGTCGGTTAGTAGCGTGGAACTAGACGAGTGTGACTCGCAGACTTCCGAAAACGACGAGGCCTGGGAGTCGTCCAGTATTGAGGAGACTTCGAAAACGTTTACTAGGGAAATGTATAAAAACAAAGTGGACAAAAACGCGCGGATTATGACTGGCAATCTTGGAATCAGGCCTAACCGTGCTATTCATTCAACAATTCGCCACAATACGATAGGCACAGATGCCAAAATCATGATGGGGGATGCAGGAGGTCTCGCGGCCGTTAAATTGGCAGAGAATTTTTTCTCTTGAGTCAGTGAGGGAGATGTAGCAGACCACCTTCTAGATAGACTCGTCTCTGGATAATATTGAACGGATACTTATTGCCAGTGAGGCACTACATGGTTTGTTATTGAAGAGGCTGTGGCCATTGTAGTTGAAGCAGCCGTTGCCGCTGGTAATGGTGCTATCGGTAATCGCTTCTTGTCCCATTAAAAAAAATGAATTACTAATACCCGATAGATTGGGGCACAATGGGGCGTAGAGCCTCATCCAATGTTCTAACAGTGAACTTGCCTTTTCTCTGCATCTCTTGGCTTGGTGTGGAGCTACATTTGCTGTGCTGGCAACAATTTTCAAACTATGATGTGGACGTTGTTCATTAGCTGAATTGCCAAAGCTATACTCTGTAACTACATGCGCATGCACTACTGCACATTCAATTGGACCACGTAACAAAAAGAAGTCTTGCAGGCTTGTCTACTGGCAAGGCTGTGCGGCTGCTGGCACCTAATCTCCACTCCTTGCATTGTATAAAGTATTCCGCAAAATATTAATTAATATATAAAATACTAATGCACTATCCCGTATTTTAGTGTACTCCGTAGGTGTCTGGCAACTATGGATTGGTGGTGAAATTATTTATACGCATAGGGCACACCAGTATACATAGGAAATTTTGCGCCTATTGGAGGATTCAAATAGATACCCATGATTTTATAAATATAAATTACATAAATTAAAACAACTTTCCTACTTCAACAGTACACGTCCTTGCTTATTGGTCGGTTGACTGGGCAGCCGGGTCTTAGGAAGAGACTTCGGAGAGTCCATCTCTTCCTTCGGGATCTGGCTACGGCCTTCACCTTAGCCTTTAGCTTGGTGTCTGGCCTTGATGGCCATATTTTCTCCTTCCCGATAGGAGGAAGCATGCTGATAGACCTTTGCGGCTATAAGTTACTCTGACAATTGAGACTCCTGTGCAGCCTCGTCGTAACACACAGCTCGTGCATCCCCTACTTTCGGCTTCTACAGCTATTCTTGGCTTATTCGTAGGGGGAACACTGGCTAATCTTCGCAGCCGTAACTACGCAACTAACTTCCTAGGGATTGAGTCCGTAGGCCCATTAATTGACTGGTTGATGCTCCGTAGCAATATGAGGTTTTGGTGGTCTCTCTTTCGGCATAAAGACCAACTCTTCTGGCTAAGCCAGACTTGAAGCAACAGACCCACATGGGAGGGAATAGGGCCTGTTGTTGATAAAGCTTTCTTGGGATGTGATTTTCGCTCATACCATATTTAGACAATTGCCACTTATCTATTTTATTTTTAATTGTCTACTGAAGCCCTAGGAATAGGGAAGACCTCACAGCCAGCCGGCTCATTGCCCATTCAGGTTATGGCTATGGAGCCATGGACAGCTATGGTTGCTAATACCATACATCAATCGCTGTTCACCTGCAGTCACCTACCTAACTAGTATTACAGAGATGAGAGCAAAGAAGGCCATCCTAAAGTCTGACAAATACTACAGCTAGCGGTAATGAAGTAACCACGCAGTTACTTAAGGCAACATAGCCTGCTATTAAAGAAACGGTACGCTCCCTAACCCAGCAAGGCGAAGAAGGAAGATGGCATCTGCTATTTCTTCTTAACTACTTTACCTCAACAGACGCTACTCTGCTCACCCTGGCGGCCTTTGAGCAAACTCTGAATCTACCGTGAATATGGAAGTTTAGCAAGCATTTACTGAGAAGTAAATAAGCAAATGTCACTCTGTAGTCCCATTTCAATTTTTTATCAACCTCAAGATAGTGTTCTATGAGCAGAAGGAGAGATATGAATGAGCTTTAGCCAGATATATCTCATTTGGCTGAATTGACAACTTTTATAGTTGGCTAATTCTCATCCGGATTTCGAGGGCCGAGTAGGATTAGTCACATCAACAATTTTGCCGACCGGGCAAGTTAATTATGATGGTGTGTTTCTTTTCTAGCATTTCTCTTTAGAAACCACATCCGACTTCCACAAGAAGACTGTTGAATTTCGGCAATATTACTCACCCAGGGGCGATGTGACACGGGGCGGCCCGAGGCTCAAGGGCTGAATGCATTGAATTTAGGCATAATCCAACCCGGCCACGCGCCGAATTCCCAGTCTCGCCTTTTTTTTCCTTCACATGTAAAAATGTGCCGGGGCAATCTCGTTAGTCGCGTCTTCGAGATTAAACTTGTAAGAAGCGTGGAGGGGCTTAGGATTTCGTACAAAGAAGCCATTGTAGAAGCGCCGTGAGAAATGTAGCATCGTAGAGGCTCTGTGAAAATTGCCAATGTTCTAGGATGAGGTGTTATCGATGCTTTGTTGGAATATAAGCAATCCAAACAGTTGCGATCTTTCCATTAGCATTAGAGTCTCTCACGACTGCCTAATTGAGGGATTTTAAATATTCAAGACTCTCCTTTCATGTAAACTTTGGAAGTTAATAGCCTAAACGAGCATATATAGAATCACGGATGTTGTGGGTATAAAGCAATCTTGTAGTCCGATTCTTTCGGGGTCACTGTAATTCCATTAAAAGTCCTTTCACTCTGATGGGGTGTTTGTTCTTTTCCATCTCTTGAAACCATAGACAGCACCAAGAGTCCGTAGCTCCTCATATCACCTCTAACCCAGAATCATCATGACAAAAAGCAAGGCCACACTGCTACTTGCAGCCTATGTTGGGGCAAGTGGTGCCGTAGCACAACAGACTACTTGGGGACAATGCGGAGGGATGGGCTATGGCGGCCCGACGAGCTGTGTTCCTGGAGCGACCTGCTCAACGCTGAATCCATATTATGCCCAATGTGTCCCTGCTACCGGCATCATCACCAGCACCATTCCCGCAACGCGGACAACATCAGCAAGCCCGCCTCCGACGCCTAGTGGCACGGGTGTGGCCCGGTTTGCTGGTATTAACATTGCCGGATTCGACTTTGGTTGTTCGACTGATGGAACCTGCAACGTTGGCGGTGTCTACCCACCACTGAAGAACTTTGACGGCGCGAATAACTATCCAGATGGCGTTGGACAGATGCAGCATTTTATTGATGATGACAATCTCAATATTTTCCGACTGCCCTGTGGTTGGCAGTATCTAGTGAACAGCAACCTTGGTGGTACCCTCGACGCTAACAACCTAGCTGTGTATGATCAACTCGTTCAGGGGTGCCTGGGCACGGGTGCAAACTGTATCATTGACATCCACAACTACGCTCGCTGGAACGGCAAAATCATTGGCCAGGGCGGTCCTACAAACGCCCAATTCGCCAGTCTCTGGACACAGCTAGCGACCAAGTATGCCTCAGAGTCGAGGATATGGTTCGGTATTATGAATGAGCCGCACGACCTCAACGTCACCACCTGGGCCGCCACCGTGCAGACTGTCGTTACTGCAATCCGCAATGCGGGTGCTACCTCGCAGAATATCTTACTGCCAGGCAGCGGCTATCAGTCTGCCGGAACCATCCTTTCCGACGGTAGTGCAGCGGCTTTAGCCGCCGTCACCAATCCTGACGGCTCAAAGACCAACTTGATTTTTGATGTGCACAAGTACTTGGACTCGGATAACTCTGGTACCAACTCCATCTGTGTTACGGACAATGTTGCGAATGCCTTCTCACCTCTGGCTACCTGGCTCCGTTCGAACAATCGCAAGGCTATTCTAACTGAGACTGGTGGTGGCAACACGCCATCTTGTGAACAGTACCTTTGCCAGCAGCTCCAATACATCAATCAGAACTCCGATGTGTATCTTGGATATGTAGGATGGGCTGCGGGATCATTCGATCCAGGCTACCCCCTAGCAGAGACCCCGGTTCAAAGTGGAAGCACCTGGACTGATCAGCCCCTGGTGCGGCTTTGTATTGCCCGTTGATAAGATTTCGCAGGTGGTACAGAGATAAGCCTTGAGAAGGATATCATTTTCGGATATGTGTATATATATTTTAACCTAATAAATGTCCCATCTATATGACCTGAGGTTATAGTATCATTCGAGTACAGATAGAAGTGCAATGGTTCGAAAAAGGACTTATACACCACGCATAGAAACAGCATACATGATGACGAAAGTGTACCGACATGATAATATTGTCATTGATAAAAAGTTCATACAGCTACATAAATATCAAATCTGCAGGCCCATATATGCAGATGTATAGAGCACTAAATACTCCAAAGCACCATATATAAAAATATCATATCCATCATGATGAAGTAGTGTCCGCCTTGGCTTGTACGACCAACAAATCAGTCGTCACACCGCTGGCAACAAAATGTGAAGCAAGGGTACCCAGACAGCTCTGAACATCCTCCCTTGGTCTCTCTAGAAGTTTGCCCTGCTCTAACTTGAATCCTCCGCTGCGACCCAAAAGAACCAGTGTTGGTTTCGGAATATCCGTCTCGTTCGCTTTAGGAGCAGGGTCGGCGTAATTAAGCAGCTCTTCAACAGTAGGAGCGACGGAGAACTTCTCAATCTTGATCCTGGAAGACACATCTCGTGGAAGCTTGCCGATGATTACGTCAAAAACGTTGTCGCTTGCTGACGAAGACTTCTCGGCAATCTCAGACACGTTGATAATGGTTGCTGTTACCCGCTCACGCTCGAGAAGTTGAATAACCAGGTTGAGAGCGAGGTTGTCATCGCGTCCTCCAAAATAGACGAAAAAGATGTTGTGGGCACGAGGTACGAGGGGGGCAATGGGGAATTCGCGTCTCGACACGTCATAGGAGTACTGTCGACGAAGTTTGGCTTGCTCCTGGCCCAGGCTCTTTGCTGCCTTGACATCGTCGCGGCTCCGCGTGAAAAAGATACCGATATTGTGCTCGGTGGAAAGAAGAACAGACTTGACAAACGACAGGTAATTAGACGCAAGCCTGTCTTCGACATTTGCGGAAGAAATAATCTGAGCATCTCCCATGCTACCAGTCTCGGTCCACGGCATGAGAAGGAGATCGGATGCCATGTTGGAGGAGCGTGAAACGAGAGCCTCTGCAAAACGGTCTTCCGGCATGATGGCAACTTCACCAGATGCTGCAATATGATGGAGCTGGCCAACGCTACGGAAAATGTTGACAACGGGATCGTGTCTGGTATATTCGTCGACCTGAGCTACCGTCATGACGGATGAATCACGGTCTGTTAATTCGAGGAGTCGCAGGCCGTGAGCTCGGACAGGTCCTTTGACCACGTCGTCATATTCCCTCTTGGAATCTTCGGAGGTTCCACTTGGCGTCTCAGCTGAATGAGAGCTTCCGAACAACGAAAGAAGGTTGAGTAATGCAGGCATGTTATCCAGTCTAAGGTAAACAAGCAGCCGCTGGACTCTTCGAGACGTCTCCGTGGCAGGAGTCACGTTGATTTGCGTAATCGGGGAACCGGTTTCCCAGTCAATTTCGCCACGCTTCCAGGCAGCAATCTTCTTCTGGTACGAAGGAGGGTAAAGGAAGGAGACGACGGGAGTTGTGAGGAAGGTGGTGAGGAGGGCCATGACGACGAAGATGGTGAAAGTTCTGACGCTAAGGATTTGGGCTTGAAGACCAATATTCTGGGAGGAATAGGCGTCAGTATGGGTTCTGAATGGAGATGGGCATTCTTTCCGTATCAACTTACCAGAACAATAAGTTCCACGAGACCTTTGCAACTCATCAAGACACCAATGGCAAAGGACTCTCTCCAAACCAAGCCGTTGACTCGAGCTGCTACAGATGCGCCAATAATTTTTGTGATGAGAGCAACAAAGGTAGTGGCAAAGACATAGCCCCAGGCTGTACCAGTGTTGAGAAGGCCAAGATTCGTGCTTAAACCAGAAAGGGTGAAGTAAAGGGGAAGGAAAAGAGCACCGACGAGATCTTCTAGCTTCTCAATGACACGGATGTTGAAGCCGTGATCACGCGGAATGACGAGACCGACAACAAATCCTCCAAAGATGGGGTGGATTCCGATAATTCCTGTGAAGAAGGCGGAACTGAGAGCAATGAGAAGAATAAGAGCAATGGAACTTTGCGAAGGGCCATTCTCAAGATTGTTGGTTTTCCGCAGGACAAACCGCAAGGCAGGTTTGACGGCGACGATGAGAACAATGATGTAGCCAATGGCAACCAGGAGAATCCACAGCGCCGTAAGACCCTTGCCAGCATTGACCAAGGCAACACAAAGAGCCAACAGGATCCATCCTGGGGAATCGTGTCAGTAAGAGTCATCTGGTACGGAGTTCTAGTTTTGCTTACCAACAACGTCGTTTGCAACGCCTGCAGACAGTGTGATGATACCAACGGGTGTATCAAGCAGCTTAAGCTCAGTTAAGATACGGCAAAGGACGGGGAATGCCTAGCGATTGCAAAGTTAGGACACAAGCGACCATTGAGCTGAGCATGTCAATGACATGGTAAGAGACATACAGTGATGGCGACTGCAATACCGACGAAGAGCATGTACACGCTAAAGTCAATAGGCTTGATGCCGGGGTCGTCACGAAAGGCATTATAGATGCCCCAGGCGAGACCACAGCCAACGCCAAAGGGCAGCGCCAGCCCAGCAAAGGCAACCGAGGTGGCAACACGCCAGTTGCTCAGCAGGAATCGAACATCCGTCTCGAGACCAATCATGAAGAGGTAAAGGACAAGACCAAGGTTGGCGACAAGCGTAAGATTGGGGATCGAAGCAGCGGGAAAGATGGCATCCTTGAAGCCGGGAATATGACCCATTACCGAAGGACCAAGGATGATTCCTCCAATGACTTCAGCAATGACTCGGGGTTGACGAATCTTGGACAGAGGCCAATGCAAGATATGACAGATGATGACAATGAGGCCGACCTGTATGCGCTTGTGTCAATACCCATCTACCATGAGAAAAGAGAGGGAAATATAATTCTTTCAGCACTGACCTGAATGATGAAGATGGTCAGAGGGTTCTTGGGATCGTATTCCGACGGGTTTGCGCCCTCCAGGATACCGCCTTGCGGCGCGACCCGGACGGTCGAGGTGGGCGCAGCCGAAGTCGTCGTGGTCGCCATGGTGAGAGGAAGAGAGGAGTATTCTCAGGCAAAGCTGATGGCGAAATTGCGACCACGAAGGCGCAGGTTGGAATGCGAAACGAGCCGCCGCTACAAAGTGCGAAGCTGCCGCAAACAAGGCCGCGCGGGGCTGAGAAGAGGACGTTTCCGGAGCTCCCCACGACCCCAAGCTCTCGAGAAGCCAAAATATATTGGGGAAAGACGGAGGAGGATGAGGGAGATGGAGGAGGAGAAGAGAATCTCTTCTTGAGAGAAAAAGAAGAAGAAGAAGAAGAAGCGGAGAGTTCAGCTTCGCGTCGGCGACTAAATCATGACGTTGGAAGCTAGCTGAGGCGGTCGGTTTGGCGGTGCAGGCTGCTGTTGCGCAACCACGCCCGCTAAACCCACCGCTGGGCTGCCCACAAGGGTCCTCGGCCACCCGCTGAAAGGCCACTGATCAGTTGATGGAGACAGCGCCAAGAGCGGCTGCAAGCCCAGTTAGTGGGGGAGGCTAACAGCAGCAGGACGCTTGGCGCCACGCAGGTTGGAGATGCTGCCATGTGACGGTGATGTGCGCACTGTGCAGAGGCTGTTGATTGACAGGAGATGTGATGTAGAGTGTCGATCTTGTTGTGATTGAAGGCTGTTGTACTGTACAAGCCCCTTTCTTTTTTTTTTTTTTCATCAAGGTACTTTGTTGTTAATATGGCTCTTATCTCGAAGCTATCAATCAACAACTACTATAGTACTGGGTACTACATAAGGCTAACCAACAATAGGTACCTACCTGTCTCTGTCGGTGACGGCATTCCTATGAGACTAAGCAGATACTACTCGGACAAGGGCCATGGCACCATAATGGCGGTCCCTTGGCAACGACCCCAATCATTAATCACAAAGAACAAAAAAGTTGGCATTTTCTGCAACTCTTGCTGAACTCGTGATAAGAGTCTGCAAGCCGTAGGGGATGGTGGTCATACTCTGAGCTTCGTCTGCATGGCAATGAACTAGTTGGGCGATCAGTACGGAGTAAGACGCACCCCTAAAGGCCGCATCAACCACACCAAAGAGGATTTGTGCATGGGAGAGTTGGATCAATGCGACGCTCAGATATTGCAGAGGATTACTATACTGCTAGGTACATCCAACTGAGAATCATGCAACTGAAAGAGGACATACGGGGAGGTGTGTAAGACGCGAGTATCAAATATCCCTCTTCAACTCATGCTATCCATATGCTTGTCGCGTCACTTCCATCCCGCCATTTTTGTCTATCTTGCTCTTTTTTTTTTTTTACATCTACCACGTGCGTCAGCATCTCTCTATCAGCGGAATCCCTAGGATAGTGCCGGCTACACGTATTTCATGGGGGATCCATGGCTGTGCCTTTAAATCCTTCTCCACACAGTGTCTCTCGGCCGTCAACCCAAAGCTTTTTTTCCCTCTTGTTCACTTGCTTTGCCACGCGCTAGCCCAGCCATGCATCAAGCGGTGGAATCGAATCAGACAGCGTCGCTGCTTGTTAGTGAGACTTTGGCGGCCCGTTGTTTCGCAAACTTTAATTGTTGTAGAGACATAAATGCAACGCTATTCAGGAACATGCAAGACATGCAGCGACGTTGAGCTCGAATGGCCGCGAGAAAATGAACACGAGACATGGATCGCCTGTCGAATTAAAAAGCCAAAGTGCCAACACTATTAAATTTGCTACGGCCAATGCAGACAACTTCGTACCCGCATTGTCAGCATCGATGGAGCCCAGGTTTCGGCACAGTGCCGCAGCCTTGAGTCTTGAAAGTAACAAACTTGCAAGTATGGAGTAAGCCACATGGCCGCGTTTGCCCCAGACCCGTTGGAACAATAGAGTGAGCATGTTTCTTGTTACTGTGTGCAACTCGTACCCTGTTTCCCATATCGTCATCCCCCCGCAAATCTTGCATTGGCGCAGCTAATATTTTGCTCCCGTGCTAACTGCAACTCGGCCCATGTTTCAGGCTTTCCTTCAAGCCACTCGACTACCGTTCCATCAGCCGTAGCTGAATCTGCTCATGGACAGCTACAGCTGCGCAACAGATATGGTGGCACAGACATTCAGCTGAATCCTACAACCCCCAAAAACTTGTCTGTGTGCCCGTCGTCAGCATTCCTGGGTACTCAGGTTCTACCAAGCTCCGTAGGTGCTTTATATAATCGCCATAAAAACAAAACCTAAACAAGACATAAGAAAAGAAAAATATCCGCAAGCCGCCCACACAGATCCTCGCGCCTGACCGACTACATGCACTAACCTCCACACTAGTGATGGGGTAATTGGGGTTATGAGCCACCTTAAAAGATCAGATCTCGTTATGCGGTCAATCAAATCTCAAGTCCGGGCCATCAGGTGCTCTTCACAAGCGCCCTATGCGAGCGAGGATTCTGCGCACATGTCGCGCAACTGCCGAGTCTACCAAGGAATTTCCCTTGCAAAAACAAACTCATCACTTGTCAACTTCCCTCCGCAGCCAGCTTGGCAATCAGACCAGTTGCCGTCTTGTCGCCCCCGTATTCGTGTCCCTTCTGCGAAAGGGCCTTGGCATTTTGTCGCATGGTCACGCTCGTCTCGCCACTCAGCACCTTGATGAAGGCCTCGGTGAGGCCCGCAGCCTCCCAGTTTGGCGCCGTCGCCTTGCATGGCCAGATGCCAACGCCAAGGTATTCTGCCGTCTGTGCGAAGCGGTAGTGATCAGCCCACTGCGGAAGGATGACGCTTGGGAGACCAGCACTGTCGGTTTTTCGCGGGTTCAAAGTCAGCAACAAGGGTGGTAAAGTGATGGGAGAAAATGAGAGCAGAGGGCATCTATAGACAACTCACAGGATCGCCTCGTAAAAGCAGTTGGCGCCTCCATGATGCACCGATGCCACAACATCACCGGTGTTATACAGAGAGGTCGGATCAACCTCGAGCCAAGATTCCAGCCGCAGTCTACCATTCTCAACGTACTTCTTCGCCGGCTCTAGGAAGTCGTCACTATATTCCCCATCCTTGGGCATCTTCCACAGGACCTGGACATCTTTGGCTTCCAACACGGGAACGATTGCGTCCACCATGACCCGGGCCATTTGTTCATTGTACGACACTGCGCTACCCAAGTTGATGAGCATTGTGGGAGCCTTCTTCAGCCAGCCTGCCAGCTCCGCGCTCTGCTCTTCTGCTGGCGCTCCGTCGAGGACCAAAGGACCTGCCACGCGAACATTGTCCGGAATATATTCCAAGGGAAGCCCTGCCTCCGGGAAACTCATGGCAATCCACGGTATATCGGCCCTTTCAATCTCAGGTAGAGTGATGGCATGCTTGATGCCTTGTCCCTGAAGCCAGGAACGTTTGCTCCTGATGTTGGAAGATGTGAGCACTTTGGCCATGACGTACGCTTGCTGGTATATGTTGCCAGGGATATCTTTCCAGGGGACTGGAAACGGGAGACCCGAGGCAATACTGGCTGGAGTTAGTCTGTTACATGAACTGTATACATCTTGTTTTAGCAAATAGTTTCAGGATCAGCACGCCTACCCAGGATATTTCCAAAAGTGCGCCCCACGAGGCTGCAGTCTGCTCAGGTTATCTAGCAACGCATTCGGCGAAACATAGGCGCGCCTGCGGTTCAGGTTGCGTGCGGCATCAATGCCCGGTCGAAACCATGGGTCGAGAATAATGATGGCCGGATCCACCTCTTGAATGACTTCTGCAGCCCTCTGATACGACTTTAGATGGGCTTCTCTTGACCACGCCGCTATGAAGAATGCGAGCATGTCCGCAAAAGCCTGTAGTCCAGGCAGCCCGGGAGGAGTCCTGATTCCACTCGCGCCACCCTTTTGGCTCCTTATCTCATCTACTATGCCAGGACGTTCAAACTGGTGCCAGTGTACCTTGGCCTCTGGGTTTTTTGCCCTTGCATTCTCTGTGATGCGCTCAATCTTCGATTCTAGGCTGGGATAGGAGCCATAGTGAACCTCCACGGATGGGTGACTTTCGATCAGCGCAGAGACTGCGGCGAGATGAGCGTTGCATAGTCCATGGTGGCTGTCGGTTAGGACAAGGACCGTGTTATTGCGGCCATTGATTAGCGGTTCGTACTCTTCAGCAGGCCGCTTGGCTAGAAATATCGCAATGAGTGCGCCGAGGATGGCGATCGTGGTCAGAGCCCGCCGAAGCATCTTGATATGCCGAGCTGGCTATGGACTATGCGTCGACAGGTCCAGCCGAGGAGATGGTAAGAAATGAAACATTTTGCTGAACCTTCTGCAGCTGTAATATTCTCATATTTATTACAAAAGTTGCAGCTATTGCCCAGCGTCAGACTAAAGATGGGTTTCTGACTGGCTTGCCGCTAACAAGCCCCATTGTATATCTCCATCATAGAAGCGGGGTCTATCGAACTCATCAGTCTTACTATACATCATCTCACTTTCCTTGCGGAAAATACTATTTGTAAGATGCAAAATTCTATCTTTTACCACCGACAGTATGGATCAGACAACAACTCTGATTAAATGGCTTTATGCGTGGCTCTGTAGTAACAGCATATCTAAGCTTCAGATCTCGTCCTTTTGACATCCTCACTTCGAAACTGTTTAACGACCCTTGAAATACGCGTTGATAGTTCATTCGTTGATGAGCCAGCAGTAGACCGCCTCAGATAGTATAGACTATATATATGCTCCCGGCTGTCAGACAACAGCTGATTGCAGCCCTACCCACACAGTCAACCATTACTCAGCGCGATTGTTCCTGCAACAGCATATTCCTATTTTGGTTCCAGGTCTAAATTGTAGAGGGGCAGATACCTAGAGATTGGGTTCAGGCGTTTCATGAAGCATCTGCGTTATTAAGCCATCCGCATCTACATCAGCGATGGGGCACTCTCAGACCTATTGTCACATAACTATAGTCTGCTTAATAATATCTATGTCTCAGAACAGCGGAGTTCTCTAAAAATAGACGTGGTACTTTATCTAATATCACTGTTCAACTTCTTATCTAGAAGTGATTTGCTGAGGCGAGAAAAGCAGAGCGAATTAGTTGTTTTTGATGCACTCGCCCAGAATCTACAACTATGATTCGAGGATCTCTACAGTGGCATTCCTTCTCTTCCTTTCCTAGTGCTCCCCCATGTTGATCTGTTTAGTATACTACTGCCATCTCTTACGATAAACTTGAAAATATGAGGCCCAGTCTCCTATCATTTCCCGTCAGTCATTATGATGTCTGCCTCTTTTTACACAGCATCAGGACAAAATGCTATGAAGAGTATATCTGAACCGTAAGACCACTCAAAATAGCCGACAACTACTTGAAAGCGAAACTCTTCAAGCATTCAAGCGATTAAACAGGAAAGCAAAACCGAATATCTATAGGGTAGGTTCCTGAATAGCATCATGCACGATTAAATTAAATGGCAGCAAACCACCCACTTTTTTTTTCAACTATGTACGGGGTACGGAGTACTAGTGCGGCCTAAAGGTGACCAATAGCATATTCCCTTCGAGGTTAGCATTGAAAGAAGCCCATTTGGTATTATATGTCAGGATCACAGTTTGGTCAAGGCTGTGTTGACAACTGCATTGATGCAATGCCCATGTTGAAACAACGACTTTTAGAAACCTAGCTTCATCGTCAAGCTACCTGATGTTGTCCCACAGAGAATAAAATCAAACGTCACGGTTAAAAGGCCCGTAATAAAGGCCCATTTGATTCTCGTGCACGGAACCAACGCGTGCCCGTCTCAAAAGTCCAACGGCCCGTTTACAAGACTCCCCATAAAACGGACCTTTTCCTTTTATGAGGAAAGCAAGTCTCCAGAAAGGATTACGCCGAGTCAAAGACCCAACAACAGCAAAAATCATCATCCACAGCCTCGCTCCCATGTGCGGAGTTGAGGGGATACAAAGAACATGTGAAAGCGACTTGCAAATCCTTCTCCCCCGCCTCCCCAATACACCGAGCAGATGGAAACTCCTTCCGCCATAATACAACCCCATGGGTCGAATACGCAACACGACACTACCTAGACATTTAAAAAAATCGTAATCTAAGCATATCTAGATTTAGCATCCGGCGTTCCGCAACATCTCACAGCTATAGATAGCCTTCCGCCCGTTCCGCGACCAGATTGCGGTGCGTCACACGCAACGAACACGCACACACGCAATGCATGCGAGATAGGCCAAACTCCCCCATGATTTGACCGTGGACATGCATCCGATCCTGTTCCAATGACACTCTACGTCTATGCACGTACAAACTCGAGCGGGTTTACTTCCAAACCCCCACCAAAGCTTCCCCCCTCATCAACGCGAGGTTGCTGATGCTCATAAGCAAATCTCGCAATTTCATGCTCTCGTCAACCAATTACCTACTCGGCCAGCTAATACTCTTTCGCTCAGCGCCGCACATCACGAGTTAGCCAAGGCAGATCAAATGTTTGGTGCCCTCCCTTCAAATTGTCATTCACCACCTAACCCAGGAAAGACGGCCTACCATTTGTTGATTCTCCGTCTCCATGGCCTCATCCAAAGAGCTCAATGCCACCCTCCCCAACCCAACAGCAGACATTACAATATATTAAAAGCTCCCCCTCCTCTCATCTTTCCAATCCGACTGGTCAAGCTCCAGATGAAGGATCGACACTAGGGTCCATCCCTTCCAGTTTACGCAGCCGCGATTGGAGCAATCCAAACAGAAAGTCCTGCCAGTAATAAATTAAAAAAAATTAAGAGGCAGCGTACTAGAATGGCCGCCCTCACCAGACCGCCCTCGCACGTTAATTGGTAGTACACACATGCACAAAAGGAGTGGGAGTAGCTGTAGCACCGTCTCCAGAAGCAATGAAACCCCAACCTGCAGAGCCAAAAGGGCGGCTTCGGTCCCGAGGCCTCTGTTTAGTTCCCTTCCACTGCATGTAGCATTTGGGGGCGTGTGCTCTAGACTCTCTCTCCGGCTCTCTCCCTGCATCATGTACATGTAGGAAGCGTGCGGGAAATGAAGGAAAAATTTCACCGAAGCACGTTGGGCAGATGAAAGAGTGCAACCCTCACCCTTGCCCGTGTACCTGTAACTGCTACCATGCGGACTATGTCTCTCTCTTCTTTTTCTCCGTAACGTGTGTGTCGCTTGCGGCCAAGTTGCAACTCGTCGATGCTACTATACGACGCGCATGGAGTACGGAGCACTCTATCTGCGGAAAACTACTGGACCTACAGAGTGTTTTGTGCGAATACCTTGTATATCCCTCCTCCGTAAGGAGTGCCAGCGGCGATATTGCCAGGTATGGTGCTGTGTTAGGTCTGTAGCTGGGTGGTATTTCATTGGGCAAGGTGCACGGAATAGTACTTGATGCGACGGGGAGCTTGCTCTCTGTCCTGCTTGGCAGTTGTGTGTCCTGAATGGTTACATGAGTGCGGAATGCATGTGCGACGACCTGTGCTGCATTGACAACCATCCATCTTCTACTCAGCCGGTAAGGATTAAGCGTGGCTTGGGGGCCAGATGGATGCAAAATGAGTTGCCAGTTTGGACCTGGAGAGCAGAGAGGGAGCAGGGAGCGGAATCATCAAATCTTGGATCCAACCGCGCGGTCTTGGATGGGCGAGCGTGTGCAGGCAGATTGTTAGGCCGACGGGAGTGACCAACTTAATCTACGCCCGTCTCTCCCAGGTAGTACTACAGGCAGTAGTAGTAGTATATTGCGCGGACAAAGATGCCTTCTCATGCGCTGCTGGAGATGGCGTATGCACAATGCAGCATTGGGGGAGGGCCGCGGACAACCATCCTTCTGTCGGAACCAGGTTCAGCGCAAAGCTGACCATCGCGGAACCGTTGAGCCCTGCAATGCCTGGGTTGCTTGCAGCATTGGTGGCAAAGACCTTGTCACAACGGGCGCTTCTTACTTGGTGGTGCTGGTGCGAATGGGTGGTAATTTCAGGGACACACCACATCTGGCGATGCAGGCGTCGGGTCGCTACCCCGATCAAGGCACAAGATCCACCGTCCTCTTGCTGTCCACGTCTATCGATAGTCTCTGCGATCCTTTGAGCGTTCCCTGCTTCAATTCGAGATGGTATATGCATCTCTCAGGCGGTATGGCTGGCAGATACTAATCGTATGTATCGTGCATGGCGGGACTCGCACCACCACCATCCTCGGGGCATCTCGGCCATTCACCCTCTCTTTCTGCCATGCTTCTCTGCTGCTCACGCTGACCTCCGCCACTTGTTTTTTTTTTCTTTTTGTCCCTCCTGCCTTGCCCATGGAGATGGGGTCCCGGGACAGCTGGGTGGGACTCTCCTTTGTTATGCGTTGGTAGACGGAGCACGTCGTAAATAGTACGTATATACGACCGAGGGCACTCCGCGAAAGCTGCCGGTGCTCGGCGCTTCCTCAGTAGTGTAGCAGCTCTTGCGGATACTATAACGACAATGGCGAGGAGCAACAAACGGGGAAAACATACGAGAATTACAGTTGGATATGACATCCAGAAAACTTAATAATCAACTGGGTCCGGGGGGGTGTTCTGTAGAGCTTGATTCCTCTCGGGGAGACGTCATGGTTGTTCTTGGCCGGAATGTGGGCTGCCACGATGCTTGGCGGCGAGCCAAGACGGCCTGCTTCTGAAAACAAAGAGCATGCACTTTGCAAGAAAACGACGACCACGAGCACTAACCCGCATCGTTGGCCTTCGCGATGGCCTCCTCATGGGGTCTGCGCGCTGACTGCATGCGAGTACCGGTGGCAGCAAGTCTCCCCCAAATGCAGCTACGGCAAGCCACATCGCCACGCGGTGAATTGCCCATGGGGCCGCCATCGCGGGCAAACACTCATGTTCATCACACTACTAGTGGTCGGCCAAGCTTCAGCCAACGGCCAGGGAAATGAGAAGCGAGGGCTCGCTACAATGGGCTCGGTTGCTGAGCCGGATCTGATTATGCATCGTAGAGCTGGGAATAGCGAATACGCTCTTTCAGCTCAAATTTTTTTTTTTTTAACCCTTCGGTCAGCCTGTCAGCCATTGTGTCGAATATTGGTCTCGTGATGTCAAGGCCAAAAATTTTCTTCACCCCTTCTTCCCCATAATCCCCTGTCCCCCGTATTTTAATCCCTTCATCAGATGAGCAAATACGGGGCGGCTTTCGGCCTCGATCTGGCGCCTCCATGGGTCTAGAAACTCGCCGGCATGTGTCGGCCAGTAGTAGTACTTCCGCGTAGCCAGCCAGTGTCTGCTTTGACAGGAACCGATACGTACCTCTGGCTGAGGGCTGGCGCACATCGCCTCCAATCAGCGCGGCCTAGTCTCGCGAGGCGGCGCGGCGGCGCGGCTGAAGGATTTTTTTCTTCTCAACTTGGTTTGGCGCCTGCGTCCCGGAAATCTCCAAGAACCATCAATAGAACGAGTCCCATCCGCTGGCGTGGAAAGGATTTTTTTTTGGGTATTAACGTGACCTGAAATTTCCAGACGAGCTCCGCATTGTGGGCGTTTGTGGAGAGAGTGTTTCGGTCCGGAGACGTGCATGGTGAGGCATGCTAGTGGACGGAGTGCGTGCTGGGGGGGTGCCCGAGGCATTGGGTTCGCTTGTGGTAAGTTTATTAGTCAGGGAAGAGCAAGAATTAGCTGAGTGGTGATTTGGCCGGACGATGAAAACAAGGTTTTTGAGTGGTTACAGGGAGCAGAGGCGCTCGCCGATGGCGATACCGTTGATGTTCGGCGATGGGCTATAGCCATCACCTGCAACGTGGAAAACCGGCTGTTGGGCGCTGGCGAGACAAAAGCCCGCCTAGCATGAAGAGGCAAATAGTAACACCGAACGGACGAGTGCCTAGCATATGCTGCTAGTTCGTCCGTCCAGCCGGGAGCATCTTGCTCGAAGAGGGTTGAAGGTTTGAAGCCAAACCTCCAAAGCAGTGAACTCGTTTGATGGGTGACGTTCAAGTAGCATCATGAAACGGGTTGACAAAACGGTCGCGGAAGCATTAGGGCCATCTCTGTTTCGGCCAAAGAGATCCGAGGCAGCTATCTCGACTCCAGCATCTAACTCAAACCTCTTCTCTGGGCGCCATCGTCGCGAGGTGCAGTAGCATCCCGTTTTCAGCCTCGTTGATGGGTAGATCTTGGCGTCGGCCGTCGGCCATCCTGTCACATTCTGCTACCTATTACACGCAGCCGGCTGGCCAAATCCACTCCGCCAGCGTGTGCTATTGACTGCCTACGAAGCACAAGGCCTATTTCGTATACGCGGACCAGGCGGCGTACTGCGATGAGGAGATGCGGCGAGGCAGGCATGATCCGATCGAGGTTCGATGGTGATGGGGTGTGCTGGGGGATTTCCTTTGGCGAGAACAGAATCCATACCACTCGAGCCAGCACTAGCGAATCCGGCAAACCGCCGAGGAGGCGCCCGTGATGTGATGCGATGCGGGCGAGAAGCAGCCAGAGCAGCAGTTGTTGGCCAACACGCGTAACAGAACAGGCGTAAAATTAGCACGCGGACACGATGACTCGACGCCAGGACTGGGCACACATGACTCCGCGTATTGCCGTTGAACCACGGCAAGCCATTATGCTTTCGTCGCCGGTTGGTCGCGCCTCTGGCAGCTCATGGACGAGTCAGGCGTGCTAGCAGCAGCGTTCGGAGATGATTCCAGATTGCAAGATTTGCAAGATGCCCAATTGGCCGCCAAGCCGCCCCTAGCTCGGTCAATTACAAGCTTGTCTGGACGCGGAGGGCCCTGCGAGCGCCGCCTGCGGTGGGAGGAGGGCGCTGAAAGCGTGCAGCTGGCGCTGCTCCGGCCCCCTCCAAAGGCACCCCTCCAACCACCAAAAAAACCGGCTCCATCCTGAGAAAAAGGGCCCCAGGGCAAAGTAATAGCGCCGCTGAGTACGACCGAAAATTGGCCCTTTTGGAGGCTGCGCCGGCGGTGGCATCTCCAGCTTTTCTCCCCATCTTCCCCCACGTTCGCCCAACACGACTGTCAGCACGAGGCCCATGGGGAAAATAGAGTGCGTTCGGAGTACGGGGGAGGCTGCTGGACTGCAGGCAATGGATAGGAAAGGCCGAAAGAGGCCAGATGGCTGAGGGCGCTGGCAGGTCTCGCGCCGTTTGAGGAGGGTTTGGCCGTGGTCATGCCATGTCGCGATGCTGATGGAGTGACGTCGCCTGTTTTTGCTTGGAGCCGGTTGATGCCCGTATTCAGCTACCGGTCAGCTCGCTTGCCGGCTTAGCACACCGTTCGCCTGCTGTACGTAACGTTCGTTTTCTGCCTTTGCGCGTTTCTCTCATGAGCACAGAGCAGAGGCCCGAGCGTCGGTTCTCTCCATGACATGGCATGGGCTGGATGATCGACAGACGGATGCTTTTTTTCCTTGGCCAGATTAGATAATCCGGGACTTGGGCACGCGCAGTGCCAGTAGCTCGATTTAGCTGGTGGTGGTGCCAACTGGCAGCAACGGCACGTCGTTCCTTCTACGGAGCACTCGCTGTAAAAAAAGAAAAAAAAAGGCAGCCACTGCTGTGGACAGAAGTTCCATGGCGACTTCCATAACGGAGTCTAGCACTCACTTACGCTGCACACACAATAAGTTGCAAGTGCCATCTGCGCTAGTGCCCGAGCAGCCACTGGCAGTCAAAACTGGCAACCACCAGCCAAGAAGTCCCAAAATGCACCGCATCAACGAGCTGGTGAGGCCTTCTCTTCTTGGTCCGTGTTCCAGCAGCCGCACTTGTAGCGACAACCTCGAGGCCTGGCGCACCCCAGGTACCGTGTACCCTGCCGTGCCCTCTGCACGTCGCGCTGGCTCTTGTACCCAGCACACCCAGCCAACACCCTCGCCTGGTACCGGGGAGCAGCACGGCCGCCCAATTTCAAATCCAGCCAGTCGCATCTGCTGCTTCCGCCAACATGTGTCATGCCAGAGATCACAATCCCCCAAGCAGCCAAGCAGAAGGCCGCAACGAGCCCCAGCTGCCGGCCCTTCTCGGCGCTTCTCTGCTTCGTCTGGCCCCAGGCCGGGGCTAGGGGTCCAGCCACGGGCCACTAAGGGCCTGGCACCGTCTTTTGGGCTGCGTCGGCGTTACTTCGTAGCTCAGCAGCCTCCGGGCCCCGCAAATCCCCCATGCGGGCTTCCCCAGACGCGTCTGGACAGACGCTGAGAGTCCTCTGAAGCTCGGCCTGCTTAGCGTCCAGGGGGGCCCCTCAATCTCCTTTCCCGGCGACCAGGGGCATCCCTTGCCTGCACCGAGTTCAGATGTGCGGTGCCTTGCCACATGCCTGCTCTCGCGTGCGCCGCGCCGCATCCACCCCGGCCCCTTTTTAGGTAATGTGTGTGGCTCTACAGTTTGCACCTACCGAGTACTTCGTGTTTGTATTGCTGCTCGTAATTAATACTGCTGTTGCCAGTAGCGGTGCAGCAGTGCTCGCAGCGGCATGGATCGGAGCGCGGGCGGGCGAGACAGCAGGTTGCAATGCCCTGTAGCCCGTCATCCAATCGACTGCTGACCTGTGATGACAAGAGACCTGCGCGCTCGCTCGCACAGACGGGGGATGCCGCCGATGATCGCCAGGTGGCTATGGCGGTAAGTCCCCCCTGCCAGAGCTGCACGAGATGCGGTCTTGCCACTGTAAAAATTTTTTTTTCTTTCTCTGCGCTGTAGCGGTAGCATCTGGCGCTGTAGCGGCACTACCATCTGGCGGTACGTGCCTTAATTCTAGCATCCTGAGCGCTAGGCCAGACCCGAACGCTGGCTGTCGCTAGCCAACCGCTAGGCTTGTTACGGCGCCAGGCTAGGAGAATAGCATGTGGGTGAGGCCGAGCGCCACACCAGACCGACGCCTTTTGCCTCCACCAATCCGCGATCCACTCTCCACTGCGACCTCGTACCTAGCCTAGCGGCCTCTTCATCATGCACCACCAGGAACATGTAATTCCATTGCTGCGACGACCGCCCAATATGCTGCTAATTGCAACTCGCACAGGCTCTGCGCTATGGACTCGTACTGACTCTGACACTCGTCCATCTCAACTCTCACGCCCCCTCCCCCCCCCTGGTCTCTCTCTACGCTGTGATCCAGGCCTGGAGGGGGGGCGTGTGCTCAACGCCAAACTTCCCCAACTCGACGGGCCTCTCCACCATCGAGTCTGGACGATGCCGGCGCCTCGTCTCGTGTCGTTGCCTCTACCTCTCCTGCTCGGCTGTCTGAGGCCCGGCGTCACGATAATAAAAAGGTCCGCCTGCCTCCCGCCCCTTCCCTCGTTCTCCTCCTGTCTTGCCTCGTCGATCTCTGTCTCACCCAAAGAGCTCGTTCCGTTCACTCGGCCCGGGTCCTCTCTTCTTCTTCCATTCCTCCCCCTCAGATTCCCACGCTACAACAAAGGCAAACAAAGCTGGGAGAATTCCAATAAACAAGAAGCGCGACACATTCAACGACATGTCCGACGCCCCCGAAGCCAAGGCTCCGGATGCCCGCAAAAACTCCGTGGGCATCCACACTGCCCAAGATGTCGAGCACATTGAGGCTCCCATCACCTGGAAGGCCTACCTGATCTGCGCCTTCGCCTCCTTTGGTGGTATCTTCTTCGGTTATGACTCCGGTTACATCAACGGTGTCATGGGTTCCCACATCTTCTACCAGGCCGTTGAGGGCGCCAATGCTACCAAGCTCTCCGACAGCAACACCTCTCTGATTACCTCTATTCTGTCCTGCGGTACCTTCTTCGGTGCCCTCATCGCTGGTGATGTCTCTGACTGGATTGGCCGAAAGTGGACTGTCATCATTGGCTGCATCATCTACGCCATCGGTGTTATCATCCAGATGGTTACTGCTCCTGGTCACGCTCTTGGTCCCATTGTCGCCGGTCGTCTGATCGCCGGTCTCGGTGTCGGTTTCGAGTCTGCCATTGTCATTCTGTACATGTCCGAGATTGTAAGTTTTTTATTTGGACTACTGTATTTGCAATTTTCCTGCTTGCTAACTTTGCTTTCTCTCGCTAGTGCCCCCGCAAGGTCCGTGGTGCTCTCGTCGCCGGTTACCAGTTCTGCATTACCATCGGTATCCTGTTGGCTTCTTGTGTTGTCTACGGCACCAAGGACTACAGCGACACCGGTGCCTACCGCATCCCCATTGCCCTCCAGTTCCCCTGGGCCATGATTCTCGGCGGTGGTCTGCTCTTCCTCCCTGACTCTCCCCGTTACTTCGTCAAGAAGGGTGAGATCCAGAAGGCCATCAACTCTCTGTCTCGCGTTCGTGGCCAGCCTGAGGACTCCGAGTATGTCCAGAACGAGCTTGCTGAGATTATCGCCAACGAGGAGTACGAGCGTGCTCTGATCCCCTCCACCACCTGGTTCGGATCTTGGGCCAACTGCTTCAAGGGTTCCCTCTGGACTGGCAAGTCTAACCTGCGACGAACCATTCTTGGTACCTCTCTGCAGATGATGCAGCAGTGGACTGGTGTCAACTTCATCTTCTACTACTCCACCCCCTTCCTCCAGTCTACCGGCGCCATCGAAAACTCTTTCTTGATCTCCCTCATCTTCTCTCTCGTCAACGTCTGCTCCACTCCTCTGTCCTTCTGGACTGTCGAGCGATTCGGTCGTCGTAGCATCCTCATCGTTGGTGCTTTTGGTATGCTCATCTGCCAGTTCCTGGTCGCCATCATCGGTGTCACTATCGGTTTCAACAAGACCCACCCCAACCCCGATCCCACTTCCGACACCCTGAACATTGCCGACAACATCTCTGCCGTCAACGCCCAGATCGCCTTCATTGCCATCTTCATCTTCTTCTTCGCCTCCACCTGGGGTCCCGGTGCCTGGATTGTCATTGGTGAAATCTTCCCTCTGCCCATCCGATCTCGTGGTGTTGCTCTGTCCACTGCTTCCAACTGGCTGTGGAACACCATCATCTCCGTCATCACCCCCTACATGGTCGGTACCGATAAGGGCAACCTGAAGTCCTCCGTCTTCTTCATCTGGGGAGGTCTCTGCACGTGCGCTTTCGTCTACTCTTACTTCCTGATTCCCGAGACCAAGGGTCTGTCCCTCGAGCAGGTCGACAAGATGATGGAGGAGACCACCCCTCGTACCTCTGGCAAGTGGAAGCCCACTACCACCTTCGCTTCCCAGATGGGCGTTGGTGAGTACCTTGAGAAGGCTACCGTTGAGGTATAAGCGGAAAGGGCATTGGTGCCTCCGAGTTCTACTTGAATGAAGGAGGTTTTTTTTCTCTTATTTTTCCCTTTTTATTACTATTTCCTTTATACGCGGTGGGGTGGATAGCTGCAGGTAATGGTTTACCTCTGCAGTCTGTGATGAAATCATACCCAGGGCACAGGTGGATGTGTCCTCAGAGATGTGTTTGACGTTGAGACGTTTTTGTAATGTGGTAGATGCGGACATAACTATTACTACTAGTTAAATGTTAACCCAAAGATCCAAAAAATTATTCTCTTCGCGCTTTTAGGATGCGAAACTAAGTGTTCTTTCACAATCTCTTCCTTTTAGCTACCCTGTTTTACTACTTTTTATCATAATAAGATCATCTTTTTGATCTACATCATGTTTTTCTCTTTTGTGTGTGTGTGTGTGTGTGTGCGCGCGTGTTGTACTCTGCGGCTCCCCTTGTCTTTGTTGCACTCGAGAGATTTTGCACCCTTTCTTTTCTCAGCACTATTTGTATATAATCCCAGCTGATGTGAGATTTTCTTTCGGCTCCCGGTACCCCATGCCTGAAACTTGGCCAATCACGTCTGCGAGCGATGAAGTACGGGGAAGCTGGTATGTACATCGTTGGGGACCACGACAGGGAAGGGAGAGGTTGTCACTGCCGGATATGGCAAGTCGGAGGAACGTGTCAAAAGGAGGGAGGAGAGATGAAAAGCTGCTGGGGGGGAAAACGACGCAGGGGCAAAAAAAGGAAAGAAAACAAAGAAAAATTGTGGTTTTGTATGTTGGAGGTGTGCTTTTTTGGGGAGGGTTGTTTTCGCGTGGGTGATGCTACGTAGCAGTTGCTCCGTAGTAGGAGGTGCCTGATACCGCTTATTTCTCTACTGGGATTGTGGTGAAGCTGGGAGGGGGACGGAATGTGATTGATGGATTTACGTGTAAAAATGGATGATGGGTGTGGGGAAATAGTTGCGTTTTTTCGCTGTACTTGCTTGTTTGGATGTTTTTTTTTTTGGTGTTTTTGGTTTGCTGGCTCGATTAGTAGTTGGTGCAAGGAGTGTACTCCGTACGGAGCAAATACAAATGGTGTTTTTTATCTGGCGATTTATGCTGATTTGCTGCTTTGTAAGAGAGACCCGCATCGTGCTTTGGTGGTTAAAAGGGTGATGAGACGCTCTTTATTCTAGACTTGATACGGCTTGTATAAAAATAAGGGGTAGTGTCACATGTGCTTGGAACAATTGGTGTGAATTTTCTTTCAATGCAATCCATCTCTAAATTATTATATTTGACCATGATGGGGTATCTTTGATATATAGGTATATGTGTCTTGGCGTAACGACTTTCATGAATGTAATAATAAACAACAACCATTCCTGTGCTCCTAAGAATCCGGGCAGCGGTAAATAGCAAAAGAAAAGAAACAAAAGAATAGCTAATACTCCACGAGTTGCAGGCAGTAGTACATGGGATATATCGGTCGTCAAGTCTTCCTCGTGGCTGAGAGGTCCCGCTCATGGGACCCAGCCCTGTCACTGGCTTCGCTGGCTTCGCTCGCCGAGGCTATGGGCCCCTGCAAGATGTTCTCCGTGCTCTTCTCACTTCCATTCTCCCCGTCGACGGCGCTGGGTAGGGGTCTCATTCCACTCTTCGCGGCCCTCCACGACTGCAGCGCATAGGGGCCCTCTCCGCCAGGCCTGGCTGGCGTGTTGTTGCTGCCGCCGCTGCGAGTCTTTTCGGAAAAGTACGTGACGAGGGGCGCGAGGGTGGGCACGCATGCGATGATGATGCCGACGGCGGTCTCGACAATGGACCACTTGATGGCCTCGGCGGAGTCTAGGTAGTTGGCGAGATTCTTGATGGTTTGGATGCGGATGATTTGGACAATGGTGACGAAGAGGCCCAGGGCGAAGAGGCAGAGGAGCGCGATCTTGCGGCGGCGTTTCATTTGGAGCTTGATGAGGACCGGGAAGGGGAGCACAAGCCTAATTGGTCCGAGTAAGATACGTGGTCCCCCTGAATTGAGCGATTCGGGATGCTGGGTATAGTGATAAGCTAAGACTTACGTGATCACATCAAAGATGATGGTGAGAGACGAAAACGTCAGATAAAAGGTGACTGCATCGGCGCAATGGCCAGGGACGAGAGGCTCCCATTGCTTTTCGACCTAGTGACAGACAACTGTTAACATTTCCCATCCCCCGTACACAGAGACGACCGTCTCGGGGATTGCGTTTCAGGAGGCAGCCGTACTGGAATGCATAGAAGCAAAAAGACAAGCAAAAATGCGATATGTGCCATTGTGACAATCACGGCCATCGAAATGGGCACCAGTCGATACGCCCCGGGGACCAAGCGGACATAGGACACGAGCAGGCTCGTTTTGAAGCCCCAGATGCCAAGAACGTAGCTAAGGAGAGGAGAAGAATTGTGAGTCAATTTGTTTTTTTCTTCCTTCCACAAAAAAAGGATGAAAGAAAAAGTGAATCAACTTACAATGGCGCGCCAATGTACTGCGTCTAGAGGATGTCAATACTCGGCCGTGCAGAGAACAGAGGGAGGAGGACAGGGGTAAGTACTTTGCCAAAGTTGAGCAGGTTTTCGTCCGGCATGTCGTCGAGGTGAATGAGTCCAAGCCCCCATTTCGTTTCTACACGTATAGCAGTCAGCGATTGATCATTATCAAGCAAGCCGATGATGGTATCGATGGGCCGGGCATTGACGTACGGACGATAGTTGCTGATGTGTACCCGCAGGCTCCAATCTGTTCCAATCGCAAGTCGAGTTAGTCAACCAACCAACAGCCGCGGTCTCTCGCCAAACACTCTCGAGCGAGTCAGTCGAGAAGGAATAATCTATGCGGCCACTTACCCAGCTGGCCATAATCAGCCAGTCATCTGTGTTTCCTAAATTAGCCCACTGCCTTACCCAGATCCTTTGACAGAGCGCGCAAGCGAGGCTGCAATGACGATCGCCCGGACCCCTTCGGAATACGTACCTAAGCCGACGGCCTTTGCAATCCTCGTCCTGACATAGATCCTTAGACACAGCGCGACAAAGGCCAACCCCGTCATCGACAAGGCAACGGCGGTAATGGTTGGCCCATTGTTCGGCGTGTCGTCAGACGTATTGTACGCCCACGCCATGTCTTTCTACTCCCCGTATACTGAAGAAGAATAAAGAGGAAAAAAAAAAAGGTACGCCTAGACGCTCAAAACAAAATTGGTTGTGGGACACCCTTGGCTTTTACATAAGGCATGCAGCACACACAAAAAAAAAGGGTGCTGGTAATCCAGAGTGTCGGGTTTCCAGGACAGGGAGGAGAGAGTGATTGAGAAGGGGGGGCATGTGTGGCACCCCCAGAATATTATACTACTCTGTCCCACTGAAGAGAATCCCAAGCATCACGGGTAATGAAACGCAAGTTGTCAAGAACCGTTAGCGGAAGAGGCATCATGAACTCCTGACGGAGCAGTTCCCGGCAAGATGGCTTGCAGCTAAACAAGTTTAAAGCAACAAGGTAGCGGATTAGTTAGAGAAGATGCAGAGGGAAATCGATCCATCCAATAGCAGCTGCTAATGCAGCCTCGATATTGACCCCAAGTCCCAAAACAAGTTGGAGTGGGAGAAAATTTCCAAAAGGAAAAAAAAAAGAATAGCTGACAAGGGGATCTCGACTGCCGACCCAAAGAGAGAGAGCAGCTGTCAATGCCGCACACCTTTTTCCGAGACGCTGGAATCTCCGCCCCATGCTTCCGTGCCCTTTCCTGCTCCCCGTCAGAGGGTGCCTTGTACGGAAAGAAAACCGCCCGCCTCAGTAGTAGTATTAGTTATCACCCCAGGTTGTATCGACGGGCTTCTCTGCTCTCTAGCCTACTTCTTTCCTGCTAGTACTGTGGTATTAGCACGAAAACGGGCAGGGAGCTGAGCGTCTTACGGGCTCAATGCAAGCATGGGGCAACCAACACTCTTTTCTCTCTGTCTCTCTCTCTCTCTGCTACTTTCACAGGGTTCAAACAGGTAGTCGGAATGAGAGGTTCCGGCATTGAACAGCGTTCGCCCCCGCAGTGTTGCAGACGCTTCTTGTTGCCCTTTTCACTGCCGACTCTTCTCTCCCGCCCCTGGAGCCTGCCATTGGCCGACGTGACAATTCCCTTCTACGAGTCAAAGGCCCTTGAGAGGGTAGCATTCTCTGCACGTAAGAGCCAGAGCCGTCGCGGCTGTAGGGGTTGCCTTGAGCAGCGGATGGCCCATCCGGAGATGACTGTTTCCACGCGGATTCATGGGGGGGCTAGTTCGCCGTCCATGGTTGTGTTCAAGTCGGGCAAGGGATCGCTGTGGTGATGGTGGCTTAGTAAGAGTGTCAAGATGATGCGTCGCCTGACAAATTTTGTGAGATCTGATCTGCAGGGCCATGATGCCATTCTACCTGAGGCATCACCTTGTCGAGGAAAAAGGACTATCGTTTACCCCAGTGGCCTAGAGCATGAACATGTTCATTGCAAGCGGCCGCTTACCAAACTGAATTCGTCCGTTCCCCGAGTCTGGTTCGGACAAGACTTCTCAACATGATGCTTTTCTGTGCGCCACGATCACTTGACCGCGGACGGACAACACTAAGCTGCTCAAGCCGTCTTCCCCGTCTCTGCCCTGCCCCTGGCACGGAACTCCGCTTCGAAGAGCCGGCAGCCACAGCGCAGTCTTTTCCTAGAAGAGAATTAGCTTTAGAGTAGTTGGCGGCGGGAGGATAGCATCCCGCCAAGGTTTAGATCGCGCCCAGAGGTGGGGGAAGAGCATCAGAGAATCAGGACCTAAAAAGAGCGAGTCTGTGGCAATGGGCATCGCTTTGCGACATGGCATGGCATACATCAAACATCTCGCTTGGCACACGGCAGTTCGATGATCAAATCAATCGTCATTTTAATAGCCCTGTCTCTCCTTCTGCGGGTGCCGCTGCAGTTGGAATACGATGCAAAAAGACCCCAGGCTCTCAAAAAATGCACCCCTGTCGATATGCAGGAGAGCTGTCGGCTTTCACAACCTCAGCTTGCCAATCTTTGCCTAATCCGACCAGACAGAAATATCTCATTTGCACTAAGGATCTTTGAAGAGGAGAAAAAAATCAAAAAAACACTAGGCGGATTATGCAGTAGTGCTGAATTGCAGCCCGCACAGCATCCCAAGACAGCTTCCAGAGCGACGGAGAGGCACAACGAGAACGACGCTGCCGGCGGATTCGAGATCGAGGTCCAGAACACCGGGGAACATGTGCTGCTTCGTAGCATCGGCCGTCTCGACTGCCGATCTTGGGGTGTAAAGCGAGATTTGCTTGAATACCACCTCGCGGCCTGCATTTGCCGGTATTGAGTGTGCTCCGTACTCCTGGCAGAGTCGGCGAAACGTTTGGCGCATTGAAAGGGAAACACCAATATTAGACACTACTAATAAGAAGACATGGCCGCCAGATTATCTCTCGGCCCCCAACCTCAGCTTTCTCTTCTTTTCATCTTCCCCTCCCAAGCATGAACTTTCCCTTGTCTCAGCTGGGCCAATAATGCCTTCACCGGCCGGGTTATTCGGGTCACGTTCTCATCGGTACGCCGAGAATAGCGGTGTTGTTCCCCAGTCGACCTTGAAAGAGGGGGTCTTTTAGCCCAAGCGAGCAACTGAACAGAGCACGTCTCTGCGGCCGCGGGCTTGGCAACGTGGGATTTGAGGCCCGCGCATCGAGGTCCTTTATTAAGTTCCAGGCATTAGTAGCAGGCGTTATTGCAACTATCGACTGATGATGTTGCCCGTAAAGAGCAGTAGGCTGATTAAACCGGCACGCAGAGTGCCGAGTTGGGCGTTATGCAGACGCAAGATCGATGGAGCTGTAAATCGAGCAAACGTTCGATAAAAAGTCCGCAGACCCGCGCATCTGGTCGAACCGGAAGCTCACCCACCCATCTTTGGTCTTCTCAGCTTCTCTTTTCAGATATCCAAGATGCATCGTAGTAGCCTAGGTACTGCGCTGCTGGCCATTGCGGGCTTTGCCGGCCTTGCCCAATCTGCTCCTGCAACCACGACTCCAGCAAACTCGTCGTGCAAATGCTTCCCAGGTGATTCATGCTGGCCCAGCGCCCAGGACTGGGCCGCCTTCAACAAGACGGTCAACGGACGTCTGATTGCGACGGTTCCGTTGGGATCGCCGTGCCACGGCTCGTCATACAATGCGACCCAATGCCAGTTTCTGCAGAGCCAATGGCTGTTCCCTCCTATCCAGTGAGTGTTTGTGCATGCATCGTGCCATTCTTTCTGGCTGCCCTAGCCGAGATACACGTAACCGTTTGCCACCGATCTCGTCTAACAACGGATCTACGCGTTAGCTTCAACTCATCGTCGTCGGTTATGGCGCCCCTGTTCGCCAACGCGAGCTGCGACCCCTTCCAGCCAGCAAGCTCGCCCTGCACGCTCGGCAACTACGTACAATATGCCGTCAATGTGTCGACGGCTGCCCACGTCACTGCAACGCTCAAGTTTGCGGCACAGCGCAACATCCGCTTCGTCATCCGCAACACTGGACACGATTATAATGGCCGCTCAACTGGTGCGGGCGCCCTCTCCGTCTGGACCCACTATCTCAAGGACACCCAGGTTTTGGACTGGAGCGACAAGTTTTATACCGGCAAGGCCCTCAAGATTGGAGCCGGCATCCAGGGCTTTGAAGCTCTTCAGGCCGCGCACGCAGCCGGTCTGATTGTAGTGACGGGAGAGTGTCCCAGCGTTGGAATTGCCGGAGGCTACGTTCAAGGCGGCGGACACTCAGCTCTCAGCACTATTTACGGCCTAGCAGCCGACAATGCCCTCTCATATGATGTTGTGACGCCCAACGGGACACTCGTCACCGCCACGCGGACTCAGAACAATGATCTTTACTGGGCGCTCAGCGGCGGCGGCGGCGGCAACTACGGCGTCGTCGTCTCCATGGTTTTCCAAGCTCACCCAGATAACACTGTCAGCGGCGCCAAGTTTGCCATTGACACCACTGCCCTTGGGAACCAGACGCTGTTCGCAATCGTCGACGCCTTCCATGCTGCGCTGCCGGCCATTGTCGACTCGGGCGTGATGATCATCTACTTCTTTGGCAATGGCTTCTTCCAGGTGCCCGCCATGACGGCGTACGGAAAGACGCAGGCCGAGGTTGAGGTCATCCTGAAGCCTTTTATCAATGCGCTCGCGGGGCTCAACGTCAACCTACAGCCCACCTACACGCAGTTCTCCAGCTACTTCGACCACTTCCAGAACTATTGGGGTCCGTTTCCCGCAGGAAACATCCAGGTCGGCACAGACCTCTTTGGCGGCCGACTGATTCCCCGCTCCGTGCTCCCGAATTTCTCCCCGACAGCCCAGAAGCTGATCAGTCTCGGCGTGACCTTTATCGGCGTGGGACTCAACGTCTCGCACTTTGGCGGCGGCAACGCCAATGCCGTGCTGCCACAGTGGCGCTCGTCCATCGTCGAGGTGTCGCTGACGCTACCCTACAGCTTCCAGGTCCCCTTCCAGGACATGGTTGCCACGCAGAATAGAATCACAAACGTTGTCCAGCCCGTCATCGAAGCCGCCACGCCCGGAGCCGGCGCCTACATGAACGAGGCTGACTTCCAGCAGCCTGACTTCCAGGACACCTTCTTCGGCGTCAACTATCCTCAGCTGCTGAAGATTAAGAAAAAGTACGACCCCAACAACCTGCTGTACGCAAGAGCCGCCGTGGGCAGTGAGGTCTGGACTGTGGCCGCGAATGGCCGCATGTGCAAGACTCCATCATGATGGAGACAACATGGATAGTTGACAGATTATGAGAGCTTTGGGTGGAGCTGAGCTGAGTTGAGCTGAGTTGAGCTGGATAGTAGCGCACGAATGTTGCGCCTCATGGCAATCCGAATATGGAGAAGCGCCATTCCTTAGTAAGATGAACAAACAGTTGAGATGGCATCAAGCCTAGTAGGAATTACTAAAAAGAATAAAAATAAAAAACAATTGAACACCCAATAGTGTGTACTTGGCACAATGTATCCCCGTGTATCCCCGCGTATCCCCGTGCTTCATCTAGGTGAATTTACCACTGCGGCGACACAGAAAGAGAGATTGTCGGTAACAAGATGTACATGACTCGTATCTTGAGTACCTGGCGCGGGGCGTCTTTACAGGTACCTGCCCATTACTTACAGCACTCGATCTGACCCGAGATAGACTTGACCCTATCAGGCGCTTGTGTGATTAGCGGGCTGTAATGCACCATCTCGATCGGCACATGTCACGGCGCACAAATAGAAGCGACTGCAGCGGAATGCTACCACGGAGTATTTCTAGAGTCGACTGCAGGCGGCCTGCGGGAAATACAGAACGGCGTCAATGCAGCCTGTATGCTGTGCTCCGTAGCATTTAGCACCTTAGTCTCTTACAAGCAGTTACTGTCTGTAGGTGGCAGAAGCCTGTAGCGAGCGCCCGTAAGGCCTGACTAGGAAGTTTGTATGTCCGGAGTATGTGCGTTCGGAGTAATATGTAACATGCAGGCGACGTCCAAGTATTAATAGACGACGGATGCTTATTCCATCCTCAGCCTCGCAGAGCCTTTGACAGCACGCAGGTGGTATCCGGGCAGTACCTGCTACCGCGGATCGGTTCTGAGGGCCACATTGTATTTTCGTATTGCTACTCCATGGCTACACGTACCAAAGAAACGAATGAAATACCCGAAGCTGAAAGCGGGCTTGGCAACTTAAAAGACGACGGGCCATTTCTGTTGCCTTATTTTTAAGCTCGCTTATATACGACGGGAGTTTTACAAACAATTACCCCGAAGAACCATGCCCGCCGTCTATCCATGAACGCGCGCTCGCCTCGTCAAGCCGCCTCTTTACAACTACCTTACCTAGTAATCTATTCAGACGACGGGGTTCTAAAACGGGCAGTTAGGGGGATTTTCGTTGATGGAGGTTTGCGCCTTCTGAAGCGCGGTATTGCGTAAAATTAGCACATGATGCTAGGCGGAATTAGCACCTCTGCGCTTCCTGTTATCGGCCTGATAGCAGCTATTCGCAGGTGCTGGATTAAGGGTCTTGGCTCTATCGGGTTATTCAAAGCGGCCAAACTAGGAAAAAAAAAAAAAAGAGGATTCCGGTTTCTCCGTTCCTGTTCCGAGCATAGTTCCAGCGGTTGTGTCTGAGCCAAGGTCTACATCATATCGACGCAGCCAATAAATACTTATCCTCTTCACCCGCTCCTCCTGCAAAAAACACCATGCCTCTCTCGCTGCTGTCCTGAAATAACCAAACGGCTGCCAATAGTCGTCATGGGTGCCTCGCGAACGCCGCTCTCTCAGGTTCTGCCTCCCCTCATCCTGGGGACGGCCACCTTTAATCATCAATATCACCCAGATCCCTCGCGCATGCCGTACGTCGACATCGTCCGAAGAGCCTTCGAGCACGGCATCAATGCCTTTGACACCTCACCCTACTATGGCCCTTCCGAGATTCTGCTGGGCCAGGCTCTGCGCCTCTTGACCCCACCCCCGCCGCGAGAGGGATATTTCCTTGTGACCAAGGCTGGTCGCATCAAGTCTGACGAGTTCGACTATTCACCAGCATGGGTCCGTTACAGCGTCTACCGCAGCTTGGAACGCCTGGGGACGCGGTACCTGGACCTCGTCTACATGCACGACGTCGAATTTGTCTCTGCTGCCGAGGTCCTCCAGGCCGTCAAAGAGTTGCGCCGACTGCGCGATCAAGGGTTGATTCGCTATGTCGGTATAAGTGGATACCCTGTCGAGACCCTCGCATCACTGGCAGAGATGATATTGAGAGAGACTGGTGAACCCCTAGACGCTGTTCTCTCCTACGGCAACTTCTGCCTGCAAAACTGTCGTCTCGGACGACCCGACTTTTTGCAACGATTTCAGGCCGCTAGAGTCGAGTGCCTGCTGAACGCGAGCATGCTCAACATGGGCTTGCTGACGACTCGAGGTGTTGATAATGGACCCATGGTCTCTTGGCACCCCTCCCCGCCAGAGCTGCGAAAGGCGTGCGCCAAGCTGTCGCAAATCGCCCAGCAGAATGGCGAGCATCTCGAGGGAGTGGCCATCCGGTGGGCTCTGGAAAATTGGGCCCGCGCCGGAAAAGACTTTGGCACGACGGCATATGTCGGGGCTGGACCTCGCATCGGCGCAAGTGTCATGGGGGTGACGGCCGTTACAGAGCTCGACGAGACTTGGGATCTGTGGAGAAGCGTCATCGGCCCCGTCATCGGCACCAAGGACGAAGCCGCAACGCAGAGGAGTGACAAGATCGCCAGGCTTGTCGAGGACAAGATGTGGCCCAGCTTGGGTTCGTGGAAGGATCACGCCTGGGAGAGTGGTGGAGAAGCATTTGTCAATACTAGAGCGACGCCTGGGCAGATTCCCAACGACGAGGTGGCACAGAGATGGGGACTGGTTCCTTCAGCAGCAGTGGTTTCCAAGTTATAAACCTACGACGCATAATATCATAGACTAGCATTCTTCTTTTTTACTTTTTTCCGTTCCTAGGACAAATTTCACAGTACATACAATTCCTATATATAAACTAAAGTGTTGTCAAGGCACAGATGTTGACTAAAGTGATGAAACCAATGTTGTGGTAATCTATGGATTTGATCGAACTGACAACTGAGAATATTGAAACCAAAGGCAAAAAGTATCCTTCAATACACCACCAAAGATGCCTTGCGCCTCAAAATCTGGAAACTCATTGTATATCCTCTGCCTAAGCTCTCATCTGCCCATAAATATCTCCTTGACGGATCTCTGCATTCCCCATCTGTCTTGCACATTGCTTCTCTTTTCGGAATCGTCGCTTTGGTTCAGAAATTGCTCACGAGGCCTTCGTGGTTTGGATTTTTGCCTGCAAATCAGAGAGATGAAGAAGGCCAATCAGCACTGCATTATGCCGCCAAGGGTGGCCACGATGCAGTGGTACAGCTACTACTTCAACACGGTGCGGACGTCAATGCAAAGGCCAAATGGGGAGATACTGTTCTTGTACATGCCATTGTAAGAGGGCATGATACAGTGGTGCGGCTCTTGATTCAACACGGAGCTAGTATTGACCCAAGGTCTAAGGGTAGCAATATAGCTTTTATAGAAGCAGTTCAAAAAGGGAATGGGACAGTGGTACAATTACTGCTTCAACATGGCGCTAATGCTGATGCACAGGATGGTTATACCCGGACGGCTCTTACAGCAGCATCTTCCAGAGGACACAAGGAAGTGGTACAGCTACTGCTTCAACATGGCGCTAATGTCGATGCAAAGGATGGTTATAACCGGACAGCTCTTATGGGAGCATCTTCTGGAGGGCATAAGGAAGTGGTACAGCTATTGCTTCAACACGACGCTAATCTTAATGCAGAGGATGACGATAGCGCGACAGCTCTTATGGGAGCATCTTTTGGAGGGCATAAGGAAGTGGTACAGCTACTGCTTCAACATGGCGCTAATATTAATGCAGAGGATGATTATAGCCGGACAGCTCTTATACTAGCAGCTGCCGAAGGGCATAAGGAAGTGGTACAGCTACTGCTTCAGTATAGCACTGATGGTTATATGAAGGATTATTATGGTAAAAAAGCTCTTATGATGGCAGCTGCCCAAGGGCATGAAGAGGTGGTATTGCTATTACTTTAAAACAGCTGGTATTAAAATAAACAATATTGAATGCATTGCACAGCTTGGACATATGCAACTCATGGAAACCACTACATGGCGTTGAGTTACTTCGATCTGTCGGTGCCCCTAAATAGGATAGGACTAGAAAAATTAAGAGCTGTAAGAATAATCGTTGATAATATATAGGTAGTTCATTACAGACTGTTATGAATGCATCCCATCTATATATCCCTAGGCTATACTGACCTATTAGTCTCAATTTTCTAATCTCCCCTATAGAACTGCTCCGTTCCTATAGAAAGAGTCACATCAACAACAGAGAGATATTATAGTGACTATCGTTCTAGTTTGAGAGTAAATATGAAGCAAACTATGAGACTCCTATTATAGGTAGTACGTAATAATGTTGTAAAACTTGAGATAAAAGGCGATGCTTGTAGCGGCTTTATCTCGTTACTAATATCCTCGCATAGCCTACTACTATTTTGGGGAGCATTCGTGGCAGAGTAGCATTAGGATTCGTGTGGGTTGATCTGCCAATGCAAGCCATTGCCTAGGTGTGGGCACGCCTTCAGCTCCTTGGCCAGAGAAGAGTTCCATATGAATATATCTCTAGCTAATTCAGTAACTAGAGTTCGGCTTTCTATAATTTTCTAGGTCAATGTGGCCGTGCACAACAGAGATGAATATGGACTCGGCTTTGGTGGCCCGATTGCTGGAAGCGCTTTTGCGCAGTCTCATTATCTTGGTACTTACATTTATCTCGAGGTTTCTATATCGCGGATACAAAGTCAGGAAACACGTCCGGGACTTGCAAGCTCAAGGCATCGTACTTTAACACCAAGTATTTCATCTTAACGCAGCATAAACTGACCGTCTCGCAGCCCACTCTCCCTCATTCTCTCTTTTTTGGACATATCCCCATCCTTATGCAATTCCGAAGGCATCATCCTGACGATGTTCATTTCGGGATTATCATGAAATGGCTCGTAGATAGCTGTGACCAGTGGATTCCAGACTTGAAGCACACACCACCGGTTCTCTACCTTGACATTTGGCCAATCTTCCCGGACCTCATGATGATGGTATTTGACGGTAATGCCTCGGCACAGTTTACCCAAATTAGAAGCCTGCCAAAACACCACATCACTCGAACCTTCTTAGAGCCATTGACGGATAATCTCGATATGACTTCTGCTGACGGAAGTCAATCAAAGATTTGGAGGTCGCGATTCAATCCCAGCTTCAGCCCGAGAAATATCACCATGATTATCCCTGAACTCATTGACGAGATCATGGTCTTCAAAGATTTACTCGGGAAAATGGCTGGGCCTAGCGGATCATGGGGTGGAGTATTCCAGCTCGAGGACCGCACCATAAATCTTACCTTTGACGTTATTCTTCGGGCAACCATGTAAGACTTCTTAATTAGTATTCAAGTGAACTTGTATTGACAAGCCACCTAGGGATGAAAGGTTACACGAGCAAATAAACGCACAAGGCAGTCCTCTTAAGCAAGCACTTATTAGCCAGATCCGCTTGATGAGCAAAGTCCTAGGAATAAATCGCATTCTAGGCATCAAAAGATGGCCGTGGGAAGCTTGGACCAGAGAGCGCAATAACGAAGCATTACGAAAAGCTCTTCTGGGCCGCGTAGAAGCCATCATCAAGTCGCCTCATCTGGCAGAGGCCATCAGTAAGAAGAAGACAATCCTGAATATTGCCCTAAGTCGTACACTCGCGGAAACTAGCGGTAAAACTCCCGATCAGCAGTCAGTTGATGCCATCTTGGCTAATCTCAAATTATGCTTGTTCGCTGGTCACGACACAACATCATCAACCATCTGCTGGATGTTCAAGCTGCTTCAAGACAACCCTGACTGCTTATCCAAGCTCCGGGCAGAGCTTGATAGCGTCCTGGGAGAGGACCCCCTCCTGGCCGCTAGTTTATTACGAGACTCGCCCCAGTTACTCAATAGTCTGGCTTACACCAATGGTGTCGTCAAAGAGACGCTCCGATTCTACCCGCTTGCATCAACCGTGCGCCAAGGCGAGAAAGACTTCTTCCTCTCTATTCCCGGGTCTGATTTGAGATATCCGACAGAGGGAACGGCTATTCACGACGTGCCGTCAGTCATTCAACTTGATGAGGCCGTGTGGCCACGCGCACATGAGTTCCTCCCGGAACGGTGGATCACAGCTGAAGGTCATCCCATGCACCCGAACAAGGACGCTTGGAGACCGTTCTCTATGGGGCCGCGGAATTGCATTGGCCAGGAGCTCGCCATGGTAGAAATAAAACTAGTGGCAGCACTAGTGTGTAGAGAATTTGATATCCAGGAGTCCTGGAAGAAGTGGGATCTAAACCAAGGATCCTTGGCCCCCAAGGAGAAGGTTGGCGGGGAGAGGCTTTACGGATGTGGGCAGACTGTCCAGCATCCAAAGGATGGAATGCCTGTGCATGTCAGACGACGGTTGCCTTGAAATATCACGAAATTGTATATAGTGACGAACTTGACATCCACTCGCTTCAGAAAACATAGCTATTGGACTCTATTTTTATGCTTTCTTGAAGGATGTGGCCGATGTAACAATGTGACAAATCAAGGCAACGGTGAGTAATTGGCCAATTAAATAAGATGTCCTGCAGCATAGATAGTGCACTTTATTGGATGGCACGACCCTTCTCCAGCGCCATGGAGTTGGATGCAGATCTAGGGTCCTAGAGTAAGCTGATAGCAGGGATATATTCCTCTGAATGGGTCAAAATAGAATGAAGCCTATATAGGTTTGACTTGTTGGCACACGTGGTCCATTACAGGGGCCATTTCAGGTGTCATTCCCACCATTCGTCCAACAGACGAATCATTTAGCTGGAGATTGGAAATACGCTGATCGTGTGTGGGCTCTTCTTCATTGGCAGGTCCTACTGAAAGTAGATTCAATTTATGTATGCTAGATTGGCCCTAGACACTATTCTTATGATTCCTATTCAGCAAAAGTTCCAATGGACATGCAGTTTTGTGTCACCAATTCTCCAATCTGTGCCGCAATACTTTATGTAATAATCATTATTTGTCTATTGGATATTGTGTTTCTTTTATTCAAACTTCTAACCACATAGTGTTCTCCTGCACTTGAAAGCATCCTAGGGCTTTGTTACTTTGCGCTTGTGAAATGTGAATTAAAACTTCTGTGTAAGCGGAACAGTTCTGCGCGTGAGACTTGGATCCCTATTCCTTCCTCCTCCTTACGGACAGCTTATATCCGATTGGTGGTGGCGAGACATAGCTAAACCACTATAACAAGCTAAAATTAGTTTGCTGCTATACCAATAGAGAGGTTCATCTAAGCAAACATGGAAGTATTGGCTGATTGAGGTCCCAGATGACTTACAGGATTTTGGGGCCGAGGGTTTGAGTCCGGCTTGATGTCGTATCGCAACACGATCTGCGACAAGAGCAGCTTGAGCAGATGATTCGCAAAGAAGCGACCAGCACTATTGAGAGTCAGCAATTGTCAATTGTTGGAACATTTGGTTTTCCTTACCAGGCATATCTGCCATGACTAAAGGCCAAATAGGTATCACTAGTAGATGCGAACTTGAGCCCTGTTGTCTGCGCTTCAACTTTCTCGTCCAAGAATCGGAAAGGATCAAACGTAAAAGGTGACTCTCCTGGATAGACTTCCTCATCATGGTGCAACCCATAGCTTCCAATCCCAATCTTTGCTCCGTATGGGATGTGCTCTCCTGTGGGAAGGTCAACACCCTCCTTCGCCACGACCACCTTGATTATACCATGGGCAAAGCCCCATAGTCGAAGACTCTCAGTAAGGACGCTGTCCATCCTGGGCAGCTTGGCCACCTCAGCTCGAGTCCAGCGCACCGAAGATTCAGCACTGTCAGCAGCTGCAGCCTCTGCGCGGAGCTGGTTCTGGATCTCGGCGCTCTGTGGGGCGTGGGCAATGTCGATCAGGGCATTCTCAATGGTGATGCCCTGGACTTGAATGGCTGCCCAGTTGAGGATGGCCAAGAGCTTGGTGCTGTGGCTCTGTGAACAACACGGATTGTCGTTGCGGCGATAAGCCTCTTGCATAAGACGAGAGAGGAGATCACTTGGCTGGTCTGGATCTTGCTTTTCACCTGCCATCTGGCCGAATCTTTTTGCGCGCTCTCGGATAATCGGATTGACACAACGATCCATACGCTTGAACTGAATCCAATCGTACTGTGCCAGAAGAGGACCCAGGAGTGGCCTCAGAGGCCTTGGCGTCAGTTGGGCAAGAAGTGCTTCAACCAAGATAAATTTGGCAAAGTGGGTAGAGCTGGCAAGATATGTTGGGTCCCTGCAGAGCGGCAGTCCGACATACATGCGGCTAACGATGCGACTCATAAGTTCCAGGCAGGCATCCAAGAGATCAACTTGCTTCCAGTCGCTTGTATCGTTGCCCCAGAGGTCCTCTAGGGCTGTCTGAATCTCCTCAATAACGTCATTGGTCTTGTTGTTCAGCTCCTTTGTGATGTCTTTTATTAGATTAACAACAAATGTCCACTCGCTATCGTTAGCTGCAACACAGTTTAGGAACGTGTGCTTGGCCGCAAGGAACTCGTTGTTGCTTTCACGTTGGCTGAGCACACTTGCCGGCTGTTTCATCAGCCATGGCAGATGCTCTGACGGCAAGATAACTTGATGCCCTGTGAATATATCAGGGAGTATGTAAGGACGTCCCTTCTTGGAATGCTGTCGAAATTGTCAACTATTTCTGCTGAAAACAACACCTGGCATGGCTATTCTTACGTCTCGGTGCCCAGCCCAGAGGAGAGTGTTGACTTCAAAGATGGAGCCTAGGGAGGCTCGACCGCGGGAAAAGAAGGACCCATCCGAGTTGGCAAAAGCGAGACTCGTTGGAATGCCCTGGTACGAGAAGATACGATACCAAATGTAGTATACGCCCCCTAGAAGACCGACAATGGCCAACCAGGGGAGAACGGCCAGAATGGTAGCCATGGTGTATTACCCAGTATCAATAAGGACTCTAGCTAGAGTATATGATTCTTGAGCAAAGTATTCTACATAATTGGGGAGCTTCATCTTATTCATAGCACCCATCTTGACGATGCTCACTCTGCAAGAACTACACAGCAGCTTGAGACCTGATCCAAATTCCGTGGAAATACTCTATACGATGTCATCCCACCATCGGAGTTACGATGCGAATGCTCACCTAGCTTACACCCGTAGGATTTGTGGGATCGCCAATGCCACAGAGCATAGAATAATTGGTAGGATCGAGAGAATACCACCGTAGCGCCCGCGGGTACAACCACCGAGCCAATCACATTCAGGGTTTTGGACAACATCGCTCGTCATAGAACCAGGAAGATGATCCTGCGACAGATCCAGCACTAGTTGGCAGCAATATTCTCCGCAAATAATGGCAGACAGTACGGTACCCTTGGGGCCAGCTCTTGGCGATACCGGGAAATTTATGGATCGGAAGGCATGTACCTTGGCCAGTTATTGTTTGCTGATATGTCACTGCGAATGGCGCCGCGAACTACATAGGATGAATCGCTGCTACGCTACGGCTTATCCCCTTGGTTGAAATAAGGAATTGAGCTTGTAATATATTTCTTGTATATGAAGCTAATAAGGCTAACTAGAGAGCAATACACAAAAGGTCTAGTTGCCCACTAGAGTAATGCAGGATAGAGTCGTGACCGTCATTGTTTCACCTGCTGTGTAACATTTATTGCGATCTCGTATTGCCATCTTGGTCAATAGCTCACCATTTTCTCATCATTCAGGTCGTAATTTGGCTCTCAGCCTCATTAATAACAAGGGCTATAAGCAAAGGTCCAGAAAAACTGTTCTAATCCTTCTAAGCTATATTTTTATCTCCAATGCGGCACAGCAGTTTGCGATCTTGTCCATACGAATATAGTTATGTGTACATGATTACCTGCATACTCGCATCAGACGAAGGATCAGGCGACGCATGAGGCGATGGATTATCCAGGGGCTAAATCGGTCCGCTAATCACCAGAAAGTCCTTTACATGTGACTCTTCGAGCTGGATCCTGCCAACTGTACAGCTTCTCTTATTGCATAGCCCCTTTGCCGTCATAACTCTTGTAAACGAGACATTGTTGCATGCCCAATGGCCCGCAAAGAAGTTATTCATAAGATATCTCTACAATTCTGACTTTGGACTCTGCTCTCTATGACTCGGAATTATATTGCGTAGATAGCTGGCTTTTCGTTTTGGGACACAGCTTTAAAGAAGTATACTACGAGATGGGTGACGCAGTATTGCTAGGCCATCCAATGGCATCATCTACGCTTGATAGTTTAGCCTCAAATATCGCTCCCAGTCGTTCAACTACAGCTGATGGTATTCCATTACCTCCCGCGGCGGTAAATCAATTAGTTCAAGATGTGATTAGAGGTCATGTTATCGCCCACCCGGATGCTCAGGCCATCAACTCGGCAGCTATTAATCTTACCTACAAAGAACTTGATGAAAGCTCTGAGCGGCTGGCTGTACGGATTGCATCCTCTGGCATACGCCCCAGTTCTATTGTGCCAATTATCCATGAGAAGGTGAAATATTCCCTAATCCGGAGCAACACATCATGAGCAATGTTGCTGATATGCTTTACACAGTCTGCTATCGCTATAGTTGCCATGCTTGCAGTATCGAAGGCCGGAGGCGCCTTCACTGCGCTAGACGTGTCTCATCCAACCCAGAGGTTGCTGGAGATTATCGAAGACACCAATGCCCCTGTTCTGCTGTTATCTGCAGAACAGGCTCTGCGATTCAAAGATATTACTAGAGTTCCGATTATCGAATTATCCAACGAAATGCTATCCAGTTCAAGCACTACTACCGAGGCTCTCGCAGTTCCAGCTCATGTATCGCCCCATGATCTCATGTACACCATCTTTACTTCAGGGAGTACAGGTCGGCCAAAAGGTGTCATGGTCGAGCATAGAGCCTGGCTAACGAGCGCTCTTGCATATGGTGCTGACCAAGAGCTCAGTTTCAGCTCGAGGGTTTTGCAATTTGCGTCGTATGCCTTTGACATGTCTCTGATGGAGATATTCACGACTTTCATCTTTGGTGGATGCGTCTGCGTTCCAGAAGAGGATGAGCGATATGGCAGAATTCAAGATTTCGTCAACAAGGCAGGCGTTAACACCTTGATGCTGACCCCTTCCTACGCCAAGTTGCTGGATCCCACCACGATGCCTACCGTCAAGATGCTGATTACCGGTGGTGAGACTGTCTCTAGTGATTTGATCGAGCTTTGGAATCCACACGTCAAGGTCTACATTGCTTATGGCCCAACGGAAGCATCTATACAAGCTGCAGGTGCAAAGCTCGATATCGGAACCACCGAAGTACTATCGGGCCTGATTGGGCGTCCAACAGGCTGCAATCTATGGGTTGTTGAGGAGGGTAATCACAATGAGTTAGTTGCCAATGGAAAAACTGGTGAACTGGTCATCGAAGGAAATACTCTCGCAAGGGGTTACCTGGGTGATCAGGCAAAAACTACGACCTCCTTTGTGGACATATCTATTGGCCCGGACACTCGGCGCGTGTTCAAGACGGGTGACTTGGTTCGTCAGACCAAGGACGGTGACATCGTCTTTGTTGGCCGCAAGGATACCCAGGTCAAGGTTCAAGGTCAACGTTTCGAGCTTACTGAGATCGAAGCAAGGTTAGCCAAGGCGCTGCCCATGGGGTTCAAGCTATGCGTTGAGAAAGCTGAGAGCCCCCATTTCCACAATGGAAGCGCCATTGTGGCCTTTCTCAGCGACTTGGTGAAAGTGTCTAGTAACGAACCCCCAACGATCTGCTGGAATCAAATCGAGGCCACCTTGGAAAAGTCTACCCAAATTAATGCGAATCTTGGGACAGTACTCCCGAAGCCAATGATTCCATCTATTTACGTACCAGTTTCGTTTATCCCTCTAACCACATCTCATAAGATGAGTCGCACAGCTCTGCGAAATTTGATTAAGTCTCTGAGCTCTATTGAGGTACAAAAACTTCGTAAGCCGGATACATCTGGAGATGAATCTTGGAGTCTATCTACCAATGAGTTAACCTTGCGGGAGCTATGGGCACTCGTCCTCAATATGAAGCCAGAAACTATTAAGCCAGATGATCACTTTATTCAACTCGGAGGTGACTCTGTTACCAGCATCAAACTGATTGCAATAGCTCGCAGTCGTGGAATCACGCTCACATCAGCCGCTGTCCTTTCAAATCCAGTCTTGAGCGAACAGGCTCGGCTTGCATTCAGCTCTAGTATAGAAAATAACGAGGAGAATATCCAGCCATTTGAGTTGCTGGAGGGTCGCACGCACGAGCTCCGCGCAACAGCGGCTGCCATCTGCAGGTTACCAATTGAAGAAGTAGAGGATGTTCTGCCCATGACAATCAGTCAGATGCGGTGGTATGGCAAGACTTTGGTGAAGCCAGACGCGTGGATTGACCAGTACCACTTTCAGCTGCCAAACGACGTGGACCTCGTACGGCTCAATTCGGCTCTCAACTCTGTCGTCGAAGCTACTGAACTCCTGCGAGCAAGGGTCATCGCCACCAGTGACAAGAAGCTTTTCCAAGCCATCACCAAATTTCATCCAATAGATATCATCGACACTAATGATACCTTGGAAGCTTACTTGAGCCGAGATCTTGGAACCCCAATGGGCCCCGGTGCGCCGTTGAGCCGTTACGCTTTACTGAACCACGCCAATTCTACAAAGGAGTTTGTCTGGACGATCCACCATGCCATATATGATGGTTACTCTCTGTCCATGCTTCTTCAAACTATTCAAGATTTCTACCACGGCCTTAAACCATCCCCCTTTACACCTTTCAACCGCTATCTCAGAGGTCCTGGGGAGAAGGATCTAATTGAAGGAGAGGCATTCTGGAAGAAATACCTGCAACAGTCGTCTTGGGCCAAATTCCCTGTTCTACCACCCCCTGAGGAGAAGGCCACATCGCACATGGGCAGGCTCGTGAGGACCCTGAGAATCGCTTCGAAGCAAGAGAACTCTGGCAATTTGAGGCATGCGCAGTCCGCGACCATCGCGAACGTGGTCCGTGTTGCATATGCCGCCACACTCTCACATTGCTCTGCAGACCATCCCAGCTCAGTCCTTTTCCTAGAATCCCTCGGTGGTCGGAACTCAAGCCTAGCAGGCATTGATCGCGTCGCCGGACCAACTCTCCTCACCATCCCAACGAGGGTGGAACTCCCACGCACCGAGTCGTGCAGTAATATTGTGCTTCAAGCGCAGACATCACTGGTGGAACGAATGAGATTTGAGAGGTTTCCCTTACCTCGTCTCCTACCCCTTGCACCTGCATTGGAGCTGCGTAACGTCCTTATGATAGAAAACGAGGCGTTTTTGATCAACGGAGATGGCAGTGGCTTGTTTGGCCGTGGCAAGGAAGAGCTGAAGCTTGAAGAAACCGAAGGTTTACCAATGATTTTCCGCTGCACTATTCTCGATGGCCAATTAGATGTCGACATACGATATGACAATAGTGTGGTTTGCCTTGGAGAGGTCGAAGATTTCTTGAGCACGTTCGAAAGGTTCTTTGGAGAATTATGCCAGGGTGATGGGACTCGGCCTCTTGGTGTAGTTTTGTCGTCCTAATCATAGGTTATGTCTTTTGAAAAGTCAAGACAGCCTTCCTGTTTGATCTCCGCATAGCCTTTAAAATGTGATAATCCCATGGTTACTGCAAGGGTAGCAAATAATATACTTCAATTCGTACTATTTCTTACACACTTTTACTCCCGGCTAGGGAAATGTCAAGAATACAATTCAAAAAGCCATTTAATCAAGCTATTGATAACTATTCGATCCTAATTACGATGCCAAGGTAACAAACTAGGAGTAAGTTTAAGGAAAGCAGCCCCTCTATCTCCATCAAGAGAACGTCTGCTTTGGAAGGAATACAAGACTAAGCTCTCAAGTAACGATACAAAGATACTGAAATACCTCAAATAGCTCAAGGAGAATGCAGAAATATTAATTACCAAGGTAGTTACTAGCTGCAGCCTCTAATTTCGCCCTTTTGGTAATGTCGAAACATGACATTGTTGATTTGAATACAGCTGCAGGGTAAGTTGCTTATGTAACATCGGAAAGCTCAAACGATTGCATCCGAGGCCTTCCACTTTCGGCTGGTGCTTTTGCACCTACGACTAGAATACCAAGCTTCTGTTCCGAGTTTTCGCGAACTTGGGTCTTTTTTCCCTTTTCCTTCATATGGCGGGAGGTCGCAAGTCCAAGGCCGCAGCACCGGCTCGCCCCCAAAATACCCTCATCATCGATAATGGCGCCTGGACGCTGAAAGCTGGCCTCGTCCGCGGAGGCTCCATCTCCGAGCCTCGTGTTATCCCAAACTGCCTGGCGCGCGACCGCTCGAGGAAGATTTACGTGGCATCGGAGCTCGACAAGTGCCGGGACTTTAGCGAGATCCAGTTCCGCAGGCCAGTGGAGAAGGGATACTTAGTCAACTGGGAGGCTCAGAAGGAGATTTGGGACCAGGACCTGTTTGGCGACAAATCAGAGCTGAAATGTGACCCTGCCGAGACCCGATTGATGCTCACGGAGCAGCCGAATGCGCTGCCCGTGCTGCAGACGAACTGTGATCAGATTGTCTTTGAGGAATATGGCTTCTCGAGCTACTATAGAGGCATTGGTATGTTGTTATTAAGCAGTCTGGCTGGTATGGAAAGGTGAGAAGCATCTTTGTTCATAACTAACTTGTATATCCCACCAGGATCGACGTTCAATGCCTATCACGACCTGCAGAGCCTATTCCGCACGCCGAAAGATGCGCTCACGGCCGCAAACACGCCAGCTGAAATCATGCTGGTTGTTGATTCCGGCTTCTCGCATACGACCATCACCCCACTGCTTGGCGGACGGCCCCTCCATTCGGCCATTAGGAGGATTGACATTGGGGGCAAGTTCCTGACGAACTACATGGCCCGTCTCATTTCCCTGCGCCATTTCGACATGCGTAACGATCTATACATTGTCAACGAGATGAAGGAAGCGGCATGCTACGTCTCCGCCGACTTCAAGGCGGATCTGGAGCGCACGTGGAAGGGAACCAGGGGGGAGAAGCGCGAGGATTACCTATCCGGGGCCGGCATTGTCAAGGATTACGTTCTGCCGGACTTCCATACAAGGCACAAGGGTATCCTCCGCGAATACGATCCTGCTCAGCATACAAAATCTAAAAAGCTTGCCGCGACGGGACAATCCGAAGAGGATGTCTTGACCCTACGAAACGAACGGTTCGCCGTCCCGGAGCTAATCTTCCGCCCATCGGATGTGGGCATGCGGCAGCCCGGCCTCGCAGACGCCATTCAGCAGTCTCTCCACGAGCTGCCCATCGGCCTATGGCCGGGCCTCCTCGCCAACATTGTCGTAGTGGGTGGGAGCTCCCTGTTTGACGGTTTCATTCAACGACTACAGAAGGAGCTCGTGCAGCTTGTCCCCGACGATTGCATTGTCCGCGTTGCCCGCCCTGCCGATCCCATCACCAACGCGTGGTACGGAGCAGCCAACATGGCAAATCATCCGAACATCGAGAAAGTGGTCGTCACAAAGCAAGAGTACGAAGAGCACGGCAGCGCACTGATAACCCGCAAATTTTCAACAGGTTTATTGACTTCCTGAAAGAAGGGAGAGGAACTCGGGCTTTTTTTTTTTTTTTTGCAAACAGCCCTGCAGTGTCTCTGATGCCTGGCGTTTATATCTTGGAAGGGAATAAAAACAGACCTCATGTGAACTGAGGCGGTCTTGGCACGGCATAGACAGATATGGCTTTTCGCCATGATTGGGTGGGCACGCGGCTGCTTCTGGATATGCCAAGAAAAGTGCAACGGAATGGGTTGGAATGGTTGGCGCGTTACATACGACAAGACATTGTAAAGTGACAGAAACGACTGTCCGACAGACTGCAGTAGACAGCCACAAACTTCCGATTGAAGACAACGGGCACGGAATCCTGCCGAGCATGTAGCTCTATGCTGTCTCGGGGAACATGTCATTGCTTTATGCCAAGCCAGGTATCTTTGGCCGAGATACATGTTGTCCGTTCTGCAACGCAGCGGAACCAGCGTGAAGACATTGCAACAAGGAGAGGAGATGCGCGGGGAACAAGAGCAGTCATTTGGTTCGATTTCAAAGGCTAGGCTAGGTATATCCAAAAAAACAAGCCATCACATCTACTTCCGCCCGGCTAATATCCCCATCAAACGGCTATTTGCGCAGCATCAGATGCGTCTATCGAACTTGATCATAAAGAGTATGATGTGATACGCTCATATGTCATACTCTTCGGCATGTTTCGGCGTTTCGGCATTCCTATGGTTGATACGCTTGACGCTATTGCTGGGGTTTTATATGCCGGGCTATGTGCGGACCAATGTGGCTTGCATGCAAGGTGAAGAGAGATTCGCTCATTACACTCCGTACGCCGTCATGAGTTGGGAGTCGTCTGCCCAATCGTTGGGGAGGGGGGGTTTCATTAACTTCAAATGATTGGTAAACAAAGAGGAGAAAAACTGCCATTAGCATCGATCAGGGACGACCTGGGCATCGATCAGAGACGGCCTAAGCCTCGACCCCGGGACACGCACCCTATATTATTTGTTAGCATTTCAACTCTACAGCCGGGCTCAACGAGTTTGGAGGGAGGGGTAGGCTTTACAGTCGCACTATCGTTTTTTGCGTCAGTATTCTGTGAACTGGTGTAACGACTTGTTGGGATGCTTACATGGTTCATCGAGCATCCTTCATTGTGAACGGTGCAATACCCACCGCAGCACTTCTTACACACTCGCTGGGTGCGGTTGATGCAAGTATCGCACTGCATTTGGTCGCCATGTTAGCCCTCTAGAATAGAAAGAAGAAATCACCCGCGGGGGGAGCAGGGTGGTTGCTCACATTGTTGCCACACTCCCAACAGCTTTTCGACACTCGTGGCTACACAATAAACTGTTAGCAAAGCTTTCTTCTTGGGAAAAAAAAATTCAATGTGATGATGATGCCTCCTCCTCGTCTGCAGTAGTAGCATCAAGGGGGGTTGGAACAAACGCTGCGTACAAATTCGAGAGGTCTGTTTTCGAGACTGGCCTGATCGGCTGGTCCAATCCATCCCGGCTCGTGAAGTCGCAGGCTTTTTTCCTTTTCACGCCCTCTTCTTCTGGGCTCAAATGAGTCTACATGGAAGACAGAGGCCGTCTCGTACCTTGAGTTTCATGGTCGGTGTTGCGAGATCCAAATTGCCAAAGCTATCGACCGTCTCATCGTCAACGATGGCGATCTGCGTCGCAAAGTGGCCCCCTGAACTCTGGCCGGGAAGCTCGTAGCACGATTCGCACCACCAGTTGTTGCAGCCATGACAATATCGCTCGCGGATGCAGTCGAGGCATCTAGGCACAAAAGAGCTACACGGTTCTTTGGGTGTAGTTGTGGCCCGAAGGGATGAAGATAGGAGAGGCAGCGGGGCTAGTAGTGGCAGGTTGGTGACCGAGCCGCCACCTGGATGAATTAGTCCTTCGGGAGCGCTGTGGCAATTCTCGCACCCACGGAGAGCATGTGTAGCCACGGCAGGAGCACTGTCTAAATCTGAGGCGCCCTTGTGGGCCGGCGAGTTGCGATGGCGCGGGCCATGGCACAGGACAGCATCAAAGGCTATGATACCCTGACAGGCAAGCATGCAATTGGCCCACTCCTGACTTTCTTTGCCAGAAAGAGGGATCATGCGGCCTTTGCTGTGCCACCAAGTGTCGCCGTCACGCCGCGGGGGGGCCATAAAGGTCTTCCACTCTGCGACAGTATACGCCTTGAGATCATTTTTCTGTGTGGAGGATAAGACGTCCTTGAAACCGAAGACATAGAGCGCCTTGAGCCTTGGGAAACCTGCCTTCCGAGTCGGGCGACAAGCATACTGTAGTGACTGGCGAAGCTTGCCTTGGTTTAGGTTCCTGACTTCGCGGATAGACAAGACACGGACGTTGAAACTAGCATCGTTGATGATTTCATGGCACAGCTCCGAAGTCACGGAGAGTCCGTCAAGAACCAGCGTCTGGACATTCTGTAGAATGCTTTGTCGCCGAAGGGTCGAGAATATGCCCCTCAGCGGACCGGAGTAGAAGCTGCGGAAAAGTGAGCTTAGGATCGTATGACATGACATGATGCAGGGGCCACTATGCACTCACTCATCTTCAGTGAGGTTTTCATCTAGTTGGACATTACGCCAGACCTCGCCTCCATGATCGATCTTGTCAATATCAAATTGGACCGCCTTGACACGAGAAAGATCAAGATGGCGGAAGACTCCCGGGGTCTCAAAGATGAGGGCACGGAAAGCTCGGTTTGCGGCAGCTAGGTTCAAGACACTCGATGCGGGTAAATAGGGAACGATGTGGTTCAGGATGAGAGAATTATGGATGGTGTCATAGAGGGTAGCGACCGGTTCCTCCGCCACCTTTGTAGCCAGTAGTTGGAGCTCTTCACGCGTTGAGTCGTCGACGGTAGCTAAGCTCATGTCAGGCTACCAAGACCTTGGAAAAGCAAGAGACTTCGCGGGCGATGGAAGATCGTCGCAGGCGAGGCTGGAGTTGCAAACTCGTGAATGGCACAAAGTGATGCCTGCACGAGGAAAGGCAAACGAACGAAAGGTATGGCGATGTTGGAGTGCGGTGCTATTGGGTGGGGGAGGATTGGAGAAAAGCCTCCCGTGTACGTAGTGCTATGATCTTGGTGGAGGGTGCCAGGTGCTATGATGTTATGGAAGCAACGGGGTCTAGAGGCCAGCGCTCAACGCCACTCTCATGGAGCATGCAATATATAGAACAGAGAAATTGAAGCAAGTTGAGAATGAAAATGGCATGAAGGTTGGGAGTCTGGCAGATGGGAGGCCAGTGATATAGGTCCGTAATACTTGCTGGCAGTTGCCCAGAATGGATGGATGCCCTACCTAAGACAAGTACCTCCTCACCTTGTTTGGAGCGCCGGTACCAAGCACGCAGTGAGCACACGTGCGATACGCCGGTACAACCTTGTTTATAAGCAGTGAGACAATCTCAGATTACACGTCGCGGGCTGAGCACCAGACAAATGCTTTGCCGGGACAGAGGCGCCGGCCTGATTGGGCGGTCTGGCACTGCGTCCTTACTCGTACAGCTGCGGGTGTTGCTGGCGCGCATAGAGCAAGACGTGGCCGAAGCTTGCTGTATCAAACCGTCTCTATGAGATATGAAGCACTGTGACTACTGCCGCATGGAGCATAGACGCTCTCGGCGCCTGGGCTATGGCCAGCTTGGCTAAGACAGGGCAATCTTAGACTAAAGAGCACACTTTCTCCTTATCAGGCTATGGTGGCCAATCCAAATGCGCGGGAGATTGGGGGCGCCGTATAGCGAGATGGGGGACCCTCTCTCACGGGCTGCTCGTCCATGAGCTACCTTGGTCAATTATCAGCAGCGCCAGCGGCGGCTGCGTGTGGTTCGATGTGCTGCAACAGACCTGTCGACCAGACTAGGCGACACGAGGCGAGGTGAGGTGAGCCCAAGGGAGAAGCGCCGAAGCACCGAAGCGACCTCCATCGAAGCCATCCTAACGGATATGGATCATCGGCTGAGATGGAGGGACTGTTTGTGGCGAATGGGCGGCCAAGACGTAATGTGTTTATGTAGCACGTCTGGTCGGTATGTAACGTCCCTAAGATTCGTCATTGCAGGAGCTCCCACCCGTCTGGCAGTGGCATAATCTGGCCGGATCTTGAGAGACGAATCAGAGCAGGCAGTGATTAGCACCCCTCGAGGTTGGCCCGCTAGCCTTTTATGAGCCCATCATCCCAACATCTGCCACCCCATTGAACCCTCCCTTGTTTGTAATACTATTAGAGCACCACCAGAGCCGGCACGCTGCAGGTCGAATCTCACTTCGTGGAGTGCGGGGGACTTAGATAGAGACAACTGAAGGGCATTGTTGACATAACCCATGCTTCTAAACTGCCACCGGATTGGCTTTGATTTGCCCATGGATACTCCGCAATGGATCTGCTTCTATACTGTGTATCATCTCATTTGTGAGCTTTTTGCGGCTTCCCCTCCTTTGGACTCCCCTTTCGTTCAGCACCAAGGGTCTGCATGCACCGGAAGCACGGAGTCTTGCCGACCAGTGTACGGCCTGATGAACAAGATCTCTCGGCGTGGGGGAGGAGCGTGTTCCTGGTAGCACCGCGGCTGATTAGTTTGCGGGGCACCATGGCATTTTCCCTGATGACTCTTCTCTTGACTGTTGCTTGTTCGCAGCAACAAGACTCAAACCTTTCTTGGCCGCAATTTCTCAAGCAGGCTTTGGATTACTATTCCGAGTCGAAAACGAACCTGAAAGACCATCCAGATGATGCTCAAGCGGTTACTTCAAAGGAGATACAGTTATGCTGAAGGTATAACAGGTTGTGCACGTGATTATCCACGTGCGATTATCTCATCACTAGGCTGGACAAGTAGCTCCTTCCCTGCTTCCGTCCAGAGCACTGCGTAGAAATTGACGGAATGCTGACTTATCACAATTGCCCCTCTAGGCGCTTCTGGCCGCGTCTTCAAGCTGTCGCCTTCGTCATGGCTTGGTAGGTAATTCAACTATCTATTTTTAATCTTTGATATTGCAGCAACTAAGAAATGGAAGCTATTTGTTTTGATCAACCTCTGCGGCGGTCTCGTAACTTTCGGCTGCGTCTTTCTCCTTCACTACTCCACGTATTATATCTTCGAGAAGTCCTATAGCGAAAAGCTGCGTTTAGTGTGGCATATTACTATAAAAAAAGGCGACGCCATGGACGAGCCAATCTCTCTTCAGTGGTCGGACGCGTTCTCCGTACTTCTTTCCTCCGATCCGGTATGCAGCAAGCTCCCGGGCGACAAGATTATACTCCCCCCCTCGGCCCTCCAACAGCTACTGTCGGCTTCTTCTTCCCGAGTAGCCACGGCGTCTGCCAATAGCAGCAACGGTTTCTTCGGCTCTAGTTATCTGAGCGGCCACACATACGGACAAGAAACACAACTTCCAAACCCTCTCGTATTCCGTCTCGTTAATCCGAAGAACGGTAATGTGGTATACGCCGGCATTAGAGAGTTTTCTGCGCCAGAGGGAACCATTGGCCTAAGCTCATTGCTTTTCGAGGCTCTGGCGATCAGACCTGATGATGTGGCGCCGGATCCCGAGAACGAGGTTTCCTTGAATCCTGCGAAAGATGTCGAAGTCGTTGGAGGCGATCAGATAAGAGTACACGCTGTACAGCTTCAAAAAGGAACATACGTGCGGCTACGACCCCTCGAAGCTGGGTATGATCCGGACGATTGGAAGCCGTTGCTGGAACGCCAGCTTCGACAAAACTTCACGACGCTGACAAAGAATACCGTTATTCCTGTTCAAGGCTCACGAGGAGAAAGTTTTAAACTGCTTGTGGATAAGTTTGCACCTGAAGGCGATGGCATTTGCGTAATCGATACGGATCTAGAGGTTGATATCGAAGCTCTTAACGAAGAGCAAGCTCGAGAGACATTGCGTCAAATTATCGCACGAGGGAAATCAGACTCTTCCTCTGGCAGTTCCAAAGGCGGCGAGTTGAGCATTTGGAAAGATGTTGATGGACAAGTAGTCCCCGGTCAATACGTTGATTATACGCTCCCCTCATGGGACCGATCACAAAATCTAGTCATCTCCATAAGTGGCATATCCGATTCAGATAGCTTAGATCTCTTTATCACGCCAAAATCACGCCAACAGAGGGCATTGCCCCGAGATGCCGTCCATGTCTTTGGGGATTTCTCACCTGCTCAACACGGCGTCAAATCAATTACATTATCACCAACCAACGTCGAGCTTGAGGATGCGGAGAGCTTGCTTATATCGGTTCACGCCTACCAGGATCCCAGCTCTAGTATGACATCCACAACGCCAGTTGCTTATACAATTCGGGCAAAGGCTGCTCCGTTAGAAGGAATAACAGCTAGTGAGTCAATGGAAATAGACAAAGAAGCCCATTCCGCAGATGAGGAACAATGCACAAATTGTCTACAGTGGGTTCCGAAGCGGACCATGGTTCTACACCAAAACTTCTGCTTGAGGAACAACATCCTCTGCCCTATCTGCAAGTCCGTCTTTAAAAAGGGCTCGCCTGAATATGAGGCCCATTGGCACTGCAGCCACGATGAGGCTCACGGAGATTCACCCTTGAGCAAAGCAAAACACGATCAGGTGTTTCACACAGATCACAGATGCCCAGCTTGCGAATTTTCAACCAACTCACTGTCGGATTTAGCGCGTCATCGTACAAGCGTGTGCCCTGGCAAGGTAATTCTCTGTCGTTTTTGCCACCTCGAAGTTCCTCAGGAGGGGGACCCCTTCAATCCATCACCTGAGGTTGTTCTATCAGGCATGACAGCACACGAACTGGCAGACGGGGCCCGAACTACGGAGTGCCATTTATGCGATAAGATCATTCGTCTGAGGGACATGGAGACTCATCTGAAGCATCATGAGCTGGACAAGGTGAATCGGTCGAAACCCTCAATTTGCCGGAATGTCAACTGCGGAAGAACACTGTACGGCGTCGGGCCGAGGGGCCAGCTTGGCACGGCAAGTTCTCAAGTTAAAACCTCGGGCAACGATATCGGCCTCTGTTCGTTATGCTTTGGACCCTTGTACGTCAGCATGCACGACCCTGAGGGTAAAGCTCTGCGACGGAGAATCGAGAGACGGTATCTCAGCCAGATGATGACGGGATGTGGAAAATCGCATTGTGCCAACGAATGGTGCAAAACTGGGCGTTCCAACGCTGGACTTGAACCCAAGGGATCATCTGCAGCGGCGGTGCTTCCTCTCGTCAAGCCATTGCTGGCCGGAGCTCTGGATGCCTCGGAGCCGTCCTATTTTTGTGTTGATGAAACAAGCCAGACTAGCCGCAAATTAGCAGGGATGGTAGCGGCAGAAAAGGCTTGGGATCTAGAATGGTGTGTTGCTGCCGCTGAAAGCGAAAGGGCTGATTTAGATAAGATGAGAGACTGGCTGCAGTCATGGGCACCAAGAAGGTAAATTGTTGATGGGAAGAGAATAGTATTGAGAGAGCTGCTGCATAATATTGCGTTGCATTGCATTGGTCAGAGATACCCCGGGCATGTTGCATTCTGCATAGAAGCAAGAAGAATCTACAGATGGTTGAATAGCATATAGACTTGTCTTATAATTTAAAGCGATTATCCCCTCCCTGTTATACAGTGAAGTCCGACTGTTTCGCAGTGCATATAAAGCTACTTTATGGTGATGTGTATTATGATAAAGCTACTCTGTAGTGCTTCTTTGGCGGCTAAATGCTTTCCACGGCCGGATCGGAGCTCAAGTGCGCGTATTCACATGTGCTTTGATGACGTTAACTCGCAGACTTGCCGATCAGTGATCTCATCATGAGAGAACTATGTAAATATGGTATAGTGCTACAAGCTACCCAAGAGGACTGCTATGACTATAGGAAAAGGGAAAAAAAATACAAAGAAGTAGCCAGACCGCCAGAGAAGACGCGCCGGAATAATGGCGCGCGTGCAGACACACCAAAGGATTGTTGGCTAACGGCTTTCGAACTTTCGCATTTGCTGAATGAAGCTTGATTGAGACGAAAAGTCCGGTTCCGGGGGGGTACTGTGTACCTTGTACTGGCCTCGAGGACCTCGTAAGACGAAGTCGACGATTGCTCTCGCACATGTCAAAAATTCGCTTGCATTGGCATTTGACGTCTTTGTGCAATCTCAAATAAGAAGCATGTTCTAATCAACTCTATCTGTAAGCAATAAGCAGCCCAGTGATTATAACTGCAAGCCCATCATCCTCGATATCCGGAAAATGAAATAGAGGAAGGAAGCTTGATTCCCGCCCTTGGGCCTTCTAGTAGGAGAAGGTACCTGTACTGCGCCTAGTACGTACGCGTACGAAGTGGACTGAGTCCGGCTGTCCCGAAGGTACCTGATGGCAGGGAGATACTTTTTGGATGCTGACCGGGTAATTAAATATGCCAACTGGAAGAATCCAGCAGGAGAAGAATATAAGGGGGAGGCGAGCAAAAGTGCATTGGGCGCATCTCACGAGGCCAGGTCTAGAACACAGGTCAAAGACTGGCTCCGAGATGCCTTTTGCGTTTGCTTGCCTTGAGCTGGCTCTGTAAGGCTGAAAGAAGGTTGCTGTATGTTTCAGGTGGCATCAGGGAGCGCCCTACTTTGTAGAGCTAGAGCAGAGCAGAACAGAACAGGCTGTTGTAGCTGGGCTTAGCGGTCGGCCACAGCGCTTGCTTCGGTTGCAGTTGTGTTTCCTGCCAGGTACTCTGTACATGTAGCCGCGATAACGAAGGCACTTCTGCTGCTAACAGGCCTGGCCAGCAGCGCTAGCACTCCGGACTCCGGATTTGTACCTCCCCTGGCGGGGGTACTTGTTGCGTTCGATTGGGGCTCACCAACGGACCGCCGCCGCCTGGACCAGCTCCCCATATTTTGCGTCTTTCAGAAGGTGGGGGAAGCGATTCTGCCCAGGCTGACCGTTGAGAAATCGCCGCTGTTCCTCGTGTCCCGCTTCCAACAACGTCGCCATTCCCGAGGCTTTTCAGCTGCGGCGCACGCATCGCATCGCATCGCATCGCACCGCATCGCAGTCCTCTGCCGCCATCGCCATCAAATTCACCTCCACCTGCTTGTGCTTCTGCTTGCGCGCCTCCTCTCCTCTCCCCCGCCGGTTCCCGCTGGTCGCCTGTCGGCGCGCTATCGCCAAGCCAATATCCGGCCCCGCTGCCAGTGCTTAGGCGGTGGTCTTTAGTACTGCTACAGGTTCCTTCGACCGAGCTGCTGTTCCTTTGCCACCCGGCTTCTTCGAGTCGCCCGGCAGCAAAGCGCTCGATATTTCTGCCCGCACGAGGCCCTGGCTGCCTATCAGAGGCGTCAATCCCGGAAACCGCTATGCAACATCTGCTCTCTGCAGCAGTCTGAAGTTGCTCCTGTTGACTCGTTTCGCCCTGTGTCTGTGGCGGACCGCAAGGAAGCTGAAGCGCTTGTCTCCCAGCTCCTCCTCTCGTGCCACCCACCAGCAATCCCAGCCTCGAGCGCCTTCTTCTGGCGCATGAGAGTCGGGCAACTTTGCGCCAGCTGTTGCGAATAGGTGCACCAGGCCTGGGTTGAAGAGATAGGGTTAGCTCACAAGCTCGACCAGACAACAGGTCTTTACTCGACTGCTCACCTCTCGACCCTACGAGACGTATCGCTCATATACACACCTGCTGGCTCTTCGTTTTTGTTTTACTTCTTCTGTTCTGCATTGCGCGGTTTCATCTTTTGCACAATGGGTAATACCAACACAAAGGAATCTCGCTCCGATTATCCCGAGGGCTTCTCTGATGGTCGGGAACGCCGCCTCGACCTTGGGGACAGCGTATCCCGGGGCCTCTTGGGGGATCCACGTCTTCAGCTCGGCAGGGCTGAAAGAAGCTTCCTGAGCCTGGGGGGCAGCTCTGCGTCCCGAAATAGAGACCGGCCGGATGCCCCGTTTGAGCATCGCGAGACAAAGCAAGAACGAGAAGCACGGAAGCTTGAGCGCGAGCGAGTCCTAAGAGCCCAAGATCGCGAACGGAGTATACGAGAAGAACATGTCGATGGAGGATATCTCGTGACTATGGGAACGTATGTGGGGACTGAGGATTTCAACAAGGCTGTTGTCAGACAGTTGCAGGTGCGTGGTTGTTCTCCAGGGCGAGCATTATTATTGGCCCCCCCATCAACCCATTCTAACTTGGAGCATCTAGGTCGAGAGAAAACTGGCGCCTTTCTGGCGTGGCCTCAATGACTGGTCCGATAACTGGGCTGAACACCAACTCATCGCAGCGGCCCGTGGGCTGCCCATTCCGGCGGCTGATGCGCCTCCTGACCCTGACTTAATACCTCGCTTGCCGCCGCCGCCTGACTCTCTTCCTACCCAGAATCTACACAGCTTGACGGTGGAGATGGGTCCCAGGACTCTCTCAACCGCCTCAGATATTAGCGGCTCTGGCAATGGCTCCGGGGTACCTTCCCCATCGACGGCCGGACCTTCAAAGGGCGCCATAAAGCCGAGGGCGAGAGCATTGGCGGCCGCCTTGAGTGTAGGGTCTCGCAACGCATCCTCGACCGACTTGACGCCCAAGGAGATCAACCTCCCCCATGATCCATTTGTCAACGGCCAGCCTCTCGAGGTCTATCTTTACAAGGATGCCTCCGAATGCCCCATTTGCTTCCTGACATATCCCCCTTACCTCAACCACACGAGATGTTGTGACCAGCCGATATGTAGTGAATGTTTTGTACAGATCAAACGAGCTGACCCCCATCTTCCTGAACACCATCCCGACGGCCAAGCACGGGATCCGAATCAGGGTCTCTCGGCTGAAGACCCCCCAGAAATGCTTATATCAGAGCCCTCGGCGTGCCCTTACTGCCAACAGCCCGAATTTGGTGTTACCTATGAACCGCCCCCTTTTCGACGCGGCCTAACCTTTTCTTCGTCCAGTCTAGCTTCAAATACTGCCATGTCTTCTCAAAGTTCTCTCAACTCTACGTTGGCCCCTGCTACTACTACTGCTACGCCGGGACGAAGAAGGGCGCATAGTTTGTCCGTCAACGCGCCCAATGTTATCACCACCGATCGCATCCGACCTGATTGGGCGACGAAACTGGCCTCCGCGCGCGCGCATCAAGCACGCCGCGCCGCTGCCGCTACTGCTCTTCACACCGCAGCCTTTTTGATAGGAGGCAATGAGTCCCGGTCAAGGATACGTACTAGCAGGTTTGGCAGGAGGAATACGGGCACGAACAGCGGCGGCACGACCACTCCTGGGGGTGGACAAAGCGGCGGCGCAACCGATACGGCAGACGGCCAGGAACCTACCGAAAGAAGTGCGAGCCGGAATCCGGATGGAACCCGCCGTACTCGGATGGAGGAGCTTGAGGACATGATGTTTATGGAGGCAGTTCGTCTGTCTCTTGCCGCTGAGGAAGAACGAAAACGCAAGGTAGAAAAGGCTCTTCAAAAGGAAGCTAAGAAACGCGAAAAGGAACGCGAAAAGGCAGAGCGTAAAGCTCTCAAGAAACAGGGCAAGGATCCCTATGGTGGCGGCCTGAGCGGAGCCAGTGGAAGTAGCCTCTCCTTGGGCCTGGGCCGCAAGCGAGGCAACAGCGCAGCCAGCAACCTCAGACTCGAGGTCACTATGCAGTCAGCATCTCAATCACTCAAGGCGGCTGACATTCCAGAACACGAGAGGAAAACGGAAAGTATCGGTGACAAAGGAAAGGGGGTTGATCGTGGACCTCAACCAGGTGCGACGGAAACAGCATCATCAGCATCACTACCCATTCCTACCCCAAGTAGTCGAGGGGGCTCGCATTTGAGGCAGATGAGCAATGCGTCATCTCTTGGCTCATCTTTGGCTGATAGCCCTTCAGGAAGTTTCAGTGGGCAGGGAATTGCAGGTTCAGACGCAACCAAGAGACAGAGCGTAGGCAATCGCAGTGACAGCGGCGACGGCGAGACAGAGAACGAGGTCATGTTTAATTTCCGCAGCCTAGCTGAGATTGTCGGCGTCAATCTGGACGATGGATCCGCAACGCAACAGGCGGAGGTGAATGATGGTTCCCCCCGTCCACTCTCTCAGGTCAAGGAGGAGGAGAAGGAGGAGGCAAACGCCGAGCATGTAGAGAGAAGCCTCAGAATCGAAACTTCCGACGTGAGCAAAGAGTCGGTCTCCAATGCCAGCGAAGCAGAGAACAGCTCACGGGACGCACCACCTTTTCTCGACACGCCAGAGTTGACCATTACTCCTGACACGCCGACTGTTGAAGATGGCGCGGCAGAGGATAAGCGATTGGGTCAATCCAGTATCATTGAGCACGAAACTACGCAGGCTACGCATTAGGGAGTAGGGGATGGGAATGTAGAGCTGAGCGGCGTGATGCCGCAAGGGGTTAAGGGCGTTGTAGCAAGGGAGGGGCTGCTATTCCGTTCTTTTTTTCTTTTTTCTTTTTTTTCTTTATGGAGTTGATGGCAGTTGGTAGTCATTGTGTGAATTAGGAAGGCATCTTTGAGAGAGGGTCCGCAGTTTGAAATATTGACGTGTAGTATAGGTATATAGTATGTATGGTGGATGCATTTAGCGACTGTCAAAGGTTAAGCTACGAAATAGAAGAACATCACAAGATGAACCAAAAAAAAAAAATGATAGCACGCCTGAAATTTTTTTTTCTCCCCATATCGGTGATTCTAGAAGGTCTCGCGCCGAGCCGTTGGTGCCAACGTCATCAAATACGAATTTATCGGTCAATGCGATGCTGCAAGTTTGCGTGGATCGTTGCTGTGCCTCACGGGCGCGATATTGTAGCCGGTTCGGGAAAGGTTGCCGAATTGCGGGAGGAGGAGGAGGTGGCGCGTCGCTTCTGGTTCATTGTGCCATTGATGGTGAAAGGGGATAACGAGAAGCGCGCGAATCTAATTGCTTGAGGAGGAAATACTTGTGCATGCCTCATACGAGATATATATATATATATAGATAGATAGATGGGTAGTTGTTGATGTAGAAAAGGCACATTACGCAGTTTCAATTCCTACATTCTCTTTTCACTCTTTTGTATAAACACTCAAACTCTTTTTATTTAATATGGCTTCAAAATACCAAGTTATTGACATTATGGGAAGCGTACCGCTCCTGGGAAAGTGGGGAATATGGGTTAAACGGCTGTTCATCATGGTAGATTTGCCATGCAAGTTATGGGGAAAGCTCGTTGGAAGGACGGGGAAAACAGAGACGCAAAAGGCATGAGTGCGTGGGCACCGGGTATGCGAAGGAACTGGGAAAATATTTGCTGGTGGTAGTGCGGTGAAAATAATATTCAATGGTGCTATGTTCTCCTAATCTCTTTCTGAAACTTGTCCGTCCACTCTGAGAATTCATCTCGCGCGCCATCCCAGCTTTCGCTCAGCAGCTCGCCCACGGCAAATGCATCGAGGAAGCACTGGTCCATGGCATCGTCAATCTCTCTCGGCCGCAGCTCGTAAAAGGCGCATGCCAGATCCCCAAAACTATCAGGGAGTTTCTGAAGAATGGTGGTGAGTTCATCTAATCGCTTTGGCACTTTTGCGCCGGCCTCGCTTTGAGGAAAAGGGGGAAGCTTTTTCATGCGGCGCTTGGTGATGGCTTGGTATAGGAGGATGACGAGGCGGAGTCGGCGGAGGGATGATTCGAGGCGTGGGCGGATGCGGTCAGGGTCGGATGCGGGGATGGTTCGGTGTGAGCTCATGAGGTCGTCGAGAATATTCTGAGTAGATATGTGTGTTGCCCCAACCTGATCTGCAAGATCACTGGCGCCATCGCCCTGGCTGTTTGCTTCATCATCATCGTCGTCTTCGTCTTCGTCCTCCTCATCAGGTTCCTCGTCGCCCCATTCCTTCATCTCTTCCATGATGTCGTTGAGAGTGTCCTTCCACTCGTTCATCTTGTTCACGAAAAATCCCCCAACACCGCCGTTAGCAAGACTAGTGACATTGTCGCAAGCCGACCAGAGGACACCGGTTGACGCAATGCTGCCCTTTCCTGAAGCGCCGAACCCTTCTTTGTCTTTTATCAAGGTTTTGCCGTCTTTTGGTATTTTTGTCATTAGATCGGCGAGCTCTGATAGTACGCGCTGGGATCGCCATGCCAGCTCACGCCGAAATACCAGGGTGTATGCAGTGGGATCGCATGCTTGGACCGAAGCTGCAAGACCAGGTATGGGGCCCTGGACAAGCTCGCGGACTACGGACGATACTGCGCTCGGAGTGAACGGTTCGTTTATGATGAGCAGAGAGACTTTGGTGGCGTGAGCCCTGATCAGGGTAGCGGAGTCGCGGGCAAGGGCGAGGGCATCGAGAGGCGCCGTCGAGACTGAAGAGGTCGCCGGGGTAGAGGCAGCCTCCGGGTTGCTTCGAATTTCCCCCAGCACATCTTGGAGCTGCTTCAGAAGCGTTCCTGCGGTTTGGACAAGGACCTCGAGGCTCTGGAGGGCCGCAGCATCAGGTGCGGGAGCCATCGGAGCAGACAAATTCGGGCGTGACGGTAACAATAAGCTTGAGGCTGAACTGTCAATCTCAGACTTTATTTTTTTTTCCCTTTGGAGGGGTACTTTGAACCAAAGTCGCATTTCCCCTGGAACCCCGCGATGGGGGGACATCTTATCTGTAACTGGTGTGCCGGAGCTTTGCCGGATAATAGCTTAGGTGCTGCTCTGCTCCACCGAGCCAGTGGGGGGAGAGCTGCCACTTTGTCTACTTGGAGAGAGCTTGGGCTCTTGTTTAAGCCATCTTGTCTCAACATTGCCCAACCCCCTTGCAACTTGCTCACGATGCAGCACCCAAAGTCTCTGGCGCTGCTGGGCGCCGTTTGCTCCTTTACAGTGGCTGCTGCTGGCAGCGTGCCGCGCGGAGTTGGACCAGAATGTAAGTTGGACTCGTGGCCGAACCGATGCAATTGGGGGGAGGCTATACAGAAGGACCGGTGTGGAAGTGAACAGCTCGCCCAGACTGTTGCTGGGAGCCAATTGATGTCCAATTGCTGATTGTGTGTTGTTTAGACATTGCTCATTACCAGAACAAGGATGTGTTTTCCTGCATTGCCAACCCCTCCATCACCATCAGCCTGGATCGGGTCAACGACAACACCTGCGACTGTCCAGACGGCTCAGACGAGCCCGGTACTGCTGCCTGTGCCTTCATCGACCCCCTCTCTCCTGAGCAGCCCCTGATTGGCAGCCCTTCCGGAACTACAAATGCCACTCACACCCTACCTGGATTCTGGTGTGCCAACAAGGGTCACATTGGAGCCTACATTCCATTTTCCTACGTCAATGATGGCATCTGCGATTACGACGTCTGCTGTGATGGCACAGACGAGTACGGGGGTGTCAATGGCGTCAAATGCGAAAACCGCTGTGCGGAAATTGGCAAGGAGTACCGAAGACTGGCAGAAGAGAGAAGGAAAAACGTCGAAAAGGCAGGCATAAAGAAGAAGGAAATGCTAAAGGAGGCGGCAACTCTCCGCCAGAATGCCGAGGCCCGCGTCGCAGAGCTGGAGAGGGATATTAAGCTTCTAGAAGCTAAGAAGGATGATCTGCAGCGAAAGTATGCCGACGCCCAGAGAGAGGACAGAGGCAAGGTCGTCAAGAGCGAAGGCGGTGCTGGCGGCAAGCTTGGCGTCCTTGTCGGCCTCGCCAAGAGCAGAGTTGAAGAGCTGCGAGAAGCTCTCCGGCTGGTAACAGAGGACCGTGAAGCCCTACGCAGTAAGAAGAACGAGCTCGAGGCCATTCTCAAACAATTCAAGGAAGACTACAACCCCAACTTCAACGATGAGGGAGTCAAGTCTGCGGTTAGGGCTTTCGAAGATTATGCAGCCCGCGAAGCTTCGGCTGACCAGTCTGAGTTCCTCGAGTCTGATATCAATGAGATCCTCAAAGAGGACGACGAGACCAATGGAGTAAACTGGAAGGCATTCGACGAGCTTAGCGATGACACTGACATCCGTAAGCACTATCAGCTTGTCCCTCATTATTGCACTGTTTTATCGCTGACTTTTTTTTTCTTAGTTTACAATTTCGATGCTTACATCCCTCCATTCATCCGCGGCGTCGTTCACGACAAGATCAAGCTTATTCGTAATTGGCTAATTGACAATGGCATGATTGCCGATGCCGCCAAGGATGGATCAGAATCGAGTGCCGTAAGGGCCGCCCGAGAGGCTGCCGAAGCAGCCGAGCGGGATCTGGCCAACAAGAACAGAGACCTTGAGCAAGAAAGGTCAGATCTCCAGAAGGATTATGGACCATCTGATATTTTCCGCTCCATCAAGGGCAAGTGTGCCGAGATTGATGCCGGCGAGTATACGTATGAACTCTGCTGGCTTGAAAAGACTCTCCAGAAGTCTAAGAAGGGCCATGCATCCACCAATATGGGCAACTTTGACAGGATCGATGTCGAAATCGCGGACGAGGAGGAGAGAGTGGACGGTAAGAGTCTCGGCAGTGGTCCCAGGATGGTAATGCGGTACGAGAACGGACAGACGTGCTGGAACGGCCCTCAAAGGCGAACCCACGTTTGGCTCGGATGCGCAGAGAAGGAAGAGATCTGGAGGGTCACCGAGGCCGAGAAGTGTGTCTACAAGATGGAGGTGGGAACACCGGCCGCCTGTGAGTATGAGGGAGCCGTGAAGAAGTCGAATGAGAAGGATGAACTGTAAAAGCGGCACCCCTGGGCGTCGTAGAGCGGCACGGCCTACAAAGTAGACGCGGTAAGATGGAGACAGAAAAGCAAGCACCTCGGTTGCGGGCGGGCGACAGATATTACGGAGCACACGGCATTAGAGGAAATCCATAAAGTGGCGAAGTCGAATGATAATCGGAATGATGATGATGACTTTCTGTCTTGATAGTATAACTGAGTTGAAGCTAAAGTGACAGACGCTGACAGATAGGGCCTCAGAGCGGGAACTGGTTCGCAGACGACGATCCCTGCGATGCCTCGCTCAACTGGTAGCCTATCTGCGCCAAACCCATGTGAGGCCAGAGAAGGAATTTTCCGGGGCCCACCGCGCCCGTTGTGGTTCGGTTCGGGGGCTCATCCGAGGCTCGGACCCCTTCAGACGGCATGTAATTGTATGGAGTAGTTGGGGACAGTATTGGGCTCGACAACTCGACTAATATGTGACACGGATATCGCTACAAAGGAAACTTTCCAATGGCAACAAAGGAGCAAAGGACAAAGAGGTGGAGAAGGGCAATCCCGTTTGCAGCACCGGTGACGCCCAGGCACAAGCGGACTGGTCCAAGCTGCGCGCGCGGCGCAAAGCTGAAGCTGCGTGTCGACCGTCCAAGCTTGGCGGGGCCGGTGAATGGACCCTATCCTTCAACTTCGTGTCTAGTGCCAGGCTATTTGGGTCCTAGTGCCCGAATGTGTTTGGAAGCCCAGGGCTGAGACTTCACCGCATTGAGGTTGATGCAAGATTCCGCGTGTCGCGCAGAATCCTGCCTGATTGGGCCACCTTACGGGTTTGGAGCCTGTCGCGGGCGACTAGTTCTTTCGGCTCCGTACGTCGTGCGACGTCGGTGATTAGTTTTAAAGCATACCATGGACTCAAGAGGCCGTGGGAAAATAGGCTTCGCTGGCCGAACCAAGGGCCCCCTTGGACCGCTTCCGCATTTACAGACTCCAGAGAGCTTGGGAGATGACAGGTGGATTACCAAAGATATTAGTGGCCTGGATCCGAGATGCCCGCCTTCGGTGACAAGAGGCGCCGCCAAACAAAGGGCACATGGAGAGGTAAAAAACCAGTTCTTATGAGTAGCCCACATCCGGCCCATCTGGTGGTTTTTTCGGCAGTAGTACCAACGTAGCAACACGCTGCGTGGTTGACAACAACAACAGCAGCAGTCTCTCTTTCGCTTACAACTTTTCCTTGGTGTATTATAGCATATCATTTCTATCCTTCCTTTTCTTTCTCTTCTTATTCTCTCTCTCTCCCTCTCTCCCTCTCTCTCTCTCCAGTCTGGTGCATCCCAGGAACCCCCTTTACTGCAATTCTGTGAAACTTCTGCTCTCCATATAGTTACAATGAGCACAGACGAATCCGGGCACGCGGCTGTGAAAGAGTCGCCAGTGCAAAATGCTGGCTCGTCTACCTACACACCGTTCAAACTGCGTCTGTACGACTTGGTAGTTCTCGTTATATCAAACAGCTACGCTTGGAAGTGCTCGACGAAAAAGGTGCAGTTGCCCCTGTTCAGATCTACAATAGGAAGCAAACATCTCGACGTCGGCGTCGGGACGGGATACTACCCTGCCAATGCCTTCAAGACGGAAACACCCTGCAAAGAGATCACTCTGGTCGACCTCAACCCGAACACGCTGGATCTGGCAGCTGCCCGCATAGCCGCTGTGCGGAAGAGCGTCCAAGTACACTCTGTCGTAGCCGACGTGACCGAATCGTTGCCGTTGCCCCTTGGCCAAAAGTTCGACTCCGTGAGCATCTTCTACCTGCTACATTGCCTCGCCGGCCCCCCTGAAAGCAAGGCAAAGGTATTCAGTTTGCTAAAGGACTACGTGGCCGACGACGGCGTCCTGGTGGGGACGACTATTCTGGGAGAGGAGAGGTCGATGAACTGGCTCGCGAGGCGGCTAATGAAGCTCTACAACAACACAGGCATATTCGACAACTGGAAAGACAGCAGCAGCGTATTCGAGGACGGGCTACGGCGGAACTTTGACGAGGTGGACATCCAGATCATTGGGAGGATCATGGTGTTCACAGCGAGGAAGCCCAAGAAGGCAACATGATGCGCGCGCGCCCGCATGAAGCACGGGGAGGATGATTGGACAACGCAGACAAGCATACTTGAGTGGGAGGTGGCGTTTGCTTTCGAGGCACATACGTACGTAATGCGAACACGGATGCACTGGTTTTTTTTCCTTGCTGTGTTTCATTTGATTCATTTTCTCTCATCACCTTTACCATCATTGTTGTAGCTTATACCAATGTAAAAAGTTAATATCAGTGTCTTTCATGAGACCCCTTTTTGTTTTTATCCGTCTATATACCTGTATTCATGCCTGACCAGTCTCCGTATGCTACGTATGCCCATATACTAACCACAAAATCTCCTGATTGCATCAAAGCTGAAATGCACAGAGGCGGGGTTCCATGCAAGCCCGACTCTCAGCTATCCGGACCCCTTGTTTTTTTTTTCTTTCCAATCCCATCATTACAAAGCACAGATGGACGTTTACCGCTCCAACGGCGGTTGTGTTGTCGTTGGCGCGGTGTTTGCGGAGAAAGACATCCAATGCCCGATTCGAGGTGGTTGTGATCCCTTTTTTTTTTCTTCGTCTTCCGCAGAGTATATGCATTCGCGGCCCAACTAAGATGGCTTCGGCAAACAAATTCTCACCGCCTCTGAAGAACTTGCTAGCCGCTTCTATTTTTCTATTGGCTATTCACGGCACTGGTGTGTGTCCTGTCCTTCATTCCATATATGTAAACTAAGATGGATAGCCCCTTCACGGTAGGATTGTGGGGATATCTCGGCGCATTATTATTTGCATCTTGCCTGGGATAATAAGGTTACCGGTACTTTTGTTATTTCCGGAATGGGAAATAAGCTGTAGGAAACGATAGCAAACGTTATTGCAGCCGTGCTGCCAAGTGTTGGTGATGATCTGCGGGCACAAACAACGCCATGTAAGATATTAAACTCTTTAGAGGGGGATGCCACCAAACGTCCATCTTTTTTTGTTATGTGTTATACTAAGCACATCGGCATGATTATTCTTGTTTGCCACTCTAGTGAGCCCAGGGTCTGTACGCCTTCCTTTTTCGAGCCGCCAAGATTATGAAGATCCCGGTTGTTGGATACCAACCATGTTGGGGCCGAGTTATTTACATAGTTGGGATGAAACAGCCTCGGTTCTTGGACTTGTCAAGCAACATAGCTCTACGACTTGTGCAAATATGTGTAAGTCTTCTTAACAGGGACAAGGGTCAATAAACCACTGCTATCCTAGGATCTCAATGGGTATTTGGTCTATATCGTATGATTTTACCATGGTCGCCTGTCCAAATCATATCTTGGCTTCTGCTTTTGCATATTCAGACTCGGAGTCAAAAGGTTTCAAGGCATCATACTGAGCTCCTTTCAATGTACCCTTCATCACACCTTGCGATGCATCAGATAGGTTGGTAGTTCTAGTCAACCAATGCAACTCTAGTCCATCAAGCTCACCTTCCTTTCGTCGCCCAATTCTAAACCTATCTATATATTAATTTCTCGACATCCTCACCCAGCCATACCGTCACCAGCTCCTCGCCAACTTTTCAAAATAAGCCATTCTTCCCGCATCCCTTCCTTCCATCCACATTCTCACGTCCCAGCTCCATCGGTAAGAACATCGGCCCTCGTCCCAACAAAACCCACGGCCCTTTTTTTTTTTATCCCTTACACACTTCATCTCACCCAAATACGGTAGCGCCACGGCCGCAAAATATTACATCTCCACTCCGCATACTAATCCGTCCCAAGCCTACAAAGCAGAACCGCAATAAATCACCTATAACCGGACCCGCGGGGGAAAAAAAAAACGAGACAGCTAAGATTAACACGGCAGTACTAAAAAGTTGAGCGTGAGCTATATAAAGAGCCTTATCTAGCGAGAGTGAGTGGAGAGTCTGTGCCAATGCTAGTGAGAAAAACAAAATTTCCTTGCTGACAACATACATATGATAGAAATATATTATTATGGTGAGAAATCTGACAAAAGTTAATTGCGGATAGGCTAAATGGGCGAGAGCTGCCGATAGCATTATTCCCGTACATCAAACTAGACCGCACGATGCCTGCCTTTTTTGCTTGGCACTTATATGATGGGTTATAGATGGGCCTATAGCTTCGGCTTTTGTGGTCTCGCGGGTCTTACTATGTATTAGTTCGTAAGCCGTCTGCTTATCATTGCCGGCGATAAAAAAATTTTACCATTTATGGTGATTAGAAATACATATCCATTTTTGGGACACGTGAAGATTTTGATAGACTGCAGGATGAGCCATCATCTGGACGGCAAAGATTACCAACAGTGAAGGGGGAGACTAGGCAGCAAGCATCTAGACGGTAAGAAGTCACATTCTAAAGGAAGAAATTGAATGAAAGCGAGAGCACATGTATATCACACCTATACGAGAGAAAAAGCACACGTCATGCATCATCATGGAGAAGGAGACATCACAACAATCAAAATTCATGCATCATTAAAACAAAATAATACCTGCTCGCTCGTCATGACGATTACAATTATATCTCCAGGCCGGCACGCAAACAACTGCCATAGCCAAAAGCACTTTCCTCCCTTCCAAACTCCCATCAAGGTCAAGCAGAAAGAAGAGGAGGGACACGGTCTGTGTGTACCCGCTGCTGTACCCGCTGCTGTATCCGCTGCCCAAATATCCGAATTCAAATCTTTCCTAGTCCCAACGCTGATGCGCTTCCAATAACTTGCAGGCACACTCTCCTACCAAGGCCGTCTGCTAGTAAGCAAACCAAATATGCTCTCTCTTCTCCCTTTCTTCTGTCCGTCTGTGTCTTGCCAAGCGTCTTTACGCTTATTCCTGGCCCACCTGTGCTTCATTCCCCTGGTCTTACCAGAAACTACACCATCCAATATAGTGCTGGCACAGATTCTCCAGTTTCGTAGCTTCAATGATGAGCTTATTCACTTGGTTGATGATATCCAGTTCCTCATTAGGCTTGAAATCACGTCCCGTGAGCTTCTGAGAAACACGGTCGAGCACCTCAATGGCTCTAGCGTTTTGGCTCTCTCTCTCTTCCGCGCCGTTGGCTTGGACGCCTTCTGGAATCGTTGAGCTGTTTGTGCGTGCCCTGTTCCTGGCCATAGGGGGTGCTGACGACTCGACATTTGCCATCAGCTCAGACGGGGCTACATCGGCATCCAAGACAGATTGCCGTCGTGCTCGCATGGCGTGAGGGCCTGCCAGAGCCACTTCGCGCTCAGATCGGAAGTTGGGCCCAGCCGGAGAAGCAGCATTCGTAAGTCTCCACGTAAGGAGAGGGTCATGAATAAACTGTGACGAGTGATTAGCTCAAAGGCTCCTTTAACACGGCGGGGGCTACCTGTGTCCATGACTTACCGCTTCCAACACAGCCATTACGCTCTCCTTGTTATCTCGCAATACCCTCATTACATGTTCGCATGTAATCCTAAAGCTTCCTTCGATGTTGCTAACTTCCATGGCATACGTGAGCATGCGAGTAAGTCGGAAAGGCACCCTCTCGGGATACTTTTCACGCTTCGTGGCAACCTCGAAGCAGTCGCCAAAATCAATATGAATGATTTTGCCAGTAACGCGGTCCAGCATCAGATTTGAAGGATGTCGATCTCCCAAGCCCAAGATGTAGCCCACCATGGACATGACACCCAAGGAGCGAGTGTAGTTAGTCCGTCGTTCTAACCAGGCCTCTGACGATTTGGATTTCAACCAGAGAACACGGTAAAGGTCCTGGCCCGTTGTATTGTCAAGAGCATACCCAAACACCTCTACCTTTTGCATCAGCGTCAGGTTATCATAATCGGGTGCCATCTGTAGCATTATCCTATGCTCAATGTTGAGGAGGATCTTGCGGCTCTCACGATACTCTCGAATGAGAACGTGCAGCGTGTCACTGTTCGGAACCCATCCCAGCAATCCAGAATTCTGGGAGAGCGGAATGGCAGGATAACGCTGAATGTTCAGGTGACGTTTGTAGCATTCGGAGTCGTTGGCCAGCAAGGTGTTGCAAAGGCCAAACAGCTGCATCACACGCTCATCCTGGCGAATATCCTCATGGCCCTTGAGCAGGAAGGCGTACGAAACACCGTCGCTGCCATTAGCGTTCAGTTTTCTCGGCCTCTGCTTTGAGTTGATGACAGTAAACGTTGAATCAAAGGACATTATCCTCACAATGGGCTGACCACTCTTGTATGTACCAGGAACGGCCAGGTCCAGGTTTTTGGCGTTCAAGAGCTTAGGAGAGCAGTATGTAAGTTCCAAGCTTGTGACTTGGGGCAGCTGCCGGGTTATGCGGCGGAAGACTTGATAGTAAAGGTCCCATGCTTGGTTAAGATCATTGACATCCCTGCTCGTCTCATATTGGTGGCACCAGTCTTGAGCCTCCTTGAGATCCCGCCCAAAGGCTTGCGCAAATGATATCTCCCTCAGCGTCTCTGGGCCTCGCTCCAACTGTTCATGGAGCGGCTCCAAGGCTGCAAACATTCCCTCGATGTTATGGTCACCAAAGTACAACCGCGAGGCCTCTTCCAGACCTTCGTGCCAGAGCTCGTGCCAAAGCACTGCCACTCGAATCAGCTCATGACTGACGGTGTCCGCTTGGGCGACAAGGTTGGCGCTGTGCTGACGCATGCTATCCATGATTTGCGCCGCAGACCTCGACCGCCGACTATTCTGCCACGACTTCATGGCAACGGTGAGCGGGTAGACCAACGCCTGTGGATGCGCCCGGCCCACATCAGCAAGAAGATTGTGTACAGACTGCTGCACTCGCTTGTTTGGCTGATTGATTCTAGCAATAAGTTGAGGTATCACCTCCAGCCATGTATCAATGCTGACATTGGCAAATCCCTCAGTTACAGCCGTGTTCACGTCCGAGTTCCCTCCGTGCGTAAACCAAAGCGTCAGTAGACGCAGCGTATCTTGAAGCGAGCTGCCCGCGGATAGCGCGATGGATTTGAAGAAGCCCTGGATGGCCGGAACAACATGCTCAATGATCATCGTCTGGTCTGCTCTCGTTAGTTGTCCTTCACCCCTAGCGGAGAGCGTCTGGACTATCTCAAAGTTGGCAAGCGCCCAAGCATGCCAAGCCTTGTACCAACGAGGGTTGTATTTGGTTGCTTGGGAATACGAGGCCAGGATGTCTTGAATCTTTGTGTATTGCCAATCGTCCTTGTTGAGGGCAATCTGCCACTCTCCTTGACGTAAGTAGCATTTTGCCAGCAGCACCGTCTGGTCGACCAGCGCTCGCTGCGTCTGCGGGCTCATCACAGATGGGTCGACCTGGTTTTGGAAGCCAAACTCGAGTGGCAGGTTCACATCGCTTCCAGCCTGAGCGCTAAGGTGGGCCTTTGCAACGTCCAGACGGTGGGCCGAGTCATTGGTAAATCGCTGCAAGCAGTACAGAGTTCTCTCAGCGATTCCTGACGCCTTCATGGACGGCTGCTGGCCAAGTTCCCATTGGTACTTGAGCATGCCGTATATGACCTGAGCGGGCGGGGCGTTGCGTGGTGCCGCCGCTGGTTGCCTCTCTCCCTTGGTATCGCTCCAGTATGGAATCAAGGCTTCAAGCGGCGCATCAGAGCCGATCAACTGCTTTAGTGATTTCTCAGCCAAGCCCATACGGCCCGACTTACGACAAAGGTTGGCAAACTTGATCCACATGCGGATGTTTTCCGCGGGAGAAATCACCAGGGCGCGCAGCCGCAGCATGCGTTGCCAGACCTCCACATTACGTTGGCATCCTTCCAGCCTAGTCTCCCAGGTCTTGCGCATGGTGGCCTGTTTCTTCTCGTCGCACTGTTTATATACGATCAACTCTTCCAGCTCGGCAAGCATCTGAACTCTGACGACGACCTGGTATGCCCGATTATAGGACTCGCTGACAAGGGCACTTAGTTCAGTATCCAGGCCTTCACGAGCTTGCTCAATGCAGGCAATAGCTTCTCGGAACTGGTTGCGATGCAGGGCCAGAATAGCGCCGAAGAATGATCGATCCGGAGAGTATCTCTTCAGGGAAGAAAGGTAGTTATCCATCGAATCCCATTTGCCGAGACCCCACGCAGCAGCCGTGGCAAGCGGCGCAATCATTCTTTGGACTTCAGGGGCAGAGTTTGCCCAGGTGCTGCCGGTCAAACTGGCGAGCGCATCCCACTCGCCCAGAGCGTGAAGGCAACGCATCTTGCCCATGACAATATCGATAGGAATAGGCTGATCGGCAGGCACCTCTCTCTCGCGCTTATTGTAAGACGCCAAAGCCTCCTCCCATCGCTCCAACTTCTCAAACCACGTCTCACGGAGCTGAATGCCTTCCTTGTACAGTTGAGCTTTCCGCAAAATACCAATGGCGGCATCTGACTGCTGCAGCTGGTTGTTGATCACGATGAGGGCCTCTACAGCACCACTGCTTTGGTCTTGCAGAAACTCCAGCTCTTTGTAATGTAATGCTTTTGCGTAGGCATGACAGCGAGCAGCCTCTCTGCCGAGAACACGAATATCGATGGGCAGCGCCTTATCGTCGTGTTCCATGAATTCGGCCAGGTTGAGCAAAAGACCAAGCAAATCTGGCGGGACATTCTCTGACTTGATGGCACTCTCAATGTTCTGAATCAGTTCGTCTTGGAACTGCTCATACAACTCACTCCAGCAAGAAACAAAGGCCGAATTGAAGAGCTCTCGGGCCAGTGGCAAGTAAACGCTCGCAAGGCTGGCGCAGGCCCTCAGGGCATGGTTTGGCGACTCCGTGAGAAGCGTGGTGCTGAATCTTCGCAGCCACTCCTGCCAGTCCTCTTTCGTCGACTTTCCCTTGGTATCCCAGGCGGCCTTCAGGTGGATAGCATTCATCTCCAACTTCTTTGTACCCAAATCCGCAAAGGGAGTCTCATCCCCAATGTCCAAAAGTCGCGCGTCTGATGTCAGGTCTTGCGGTAGAACCTCTCCTTTCTGCAGTTTGCTGACTAGAAGATCATAGTTTTGATGTTGGATCTGATGCTGATTGATGACCTTGTTCACGGTTCCCATGAAGTGTATATAATCTCTGCCAAGCTGTTGGACTAAAGCACAAAGAGTATCGAGAGCGGCGAGCCTTAGTGATGGCTCTCCCATATCAAGTACTCTTGTCAGAGGATGAATGATCTTGGCCGCAAAGTCATTCAGATTCACCTGACGGGAAATCTTCCCAATAGTGTCAATTGCCTGCTTCCTGATGAAGGTTGGCTGCCCCTGTTTCTCAAAGGTTCTAACAATAACGGGGATGATGAGATGCATGTATTCTTCAGCGCTGGCCCCAAACACTAGAAACGCGTGCAATACTTTCTCGGAGGGGGTTCGTTTCGTAGACGCATCCTTGTCAAGCACACCAAGCATCAGAGGGAGGAGAGATGCTAGGTAGATTTTGAATTCGCCCTCGAGGGACCGAGAGATGGCCTCAACCAAGGACAGGATTGTAGTTTGCAGCGAGGCGGACTTGTGCCAATACTCCTGGAGTATTTCTACAATCTCTGGAAGATAGTTCCTGATGTGCTGTCGTACAATGCTCACCAATGTTGCCAGCTGATTGAAGTACGACTCCAGGCGGGTGGGGGGGCATGATCGAATAACAAGCAGAAATGCAGGGACGATTCTATCCAGGAATGACACGCATTCTAATCCCAGGGTCCTGAAGATATTCATGATGGCTTCGATGACGGCGGCATGATGCTGTGCCAGGGAGTGGTCCTTGAGAATCTGGAGGAGAGCGTTGATGACGACTGTAGGGAAGTACTCCTTATTTGATGGTGTCAACCCAGTCATCATCAATGATATATCTGTTAATTGGTTTGACTCGGAGCGCCGTTGCATCTCGGGTGTTTTTTCCTCAACCTGCTGCATTCAGCAATTAGTAAATCCGAGGTTCTTTTTTTTTCGTTTATTATTCTGTAGAAAGGGGGCAAGAAGAAGAAAACCCGAAGGGAGGGCCGAGCTGCTCACCTGATGTTTATAAGGATCTAAAGCGCCTAAAATACCCATTAATTTGATAGTCTCTTGTCGCAAAGGACCTCTCTGATCTTCTGTCCTAATAATGGCTTGCAGGATTTCTAAAAGTTGGGGATACTCGAGATAGGGCTGTATGACATATCCAGAATTGCTCGCCAGCTGGCCGAGGGAGTGAAGAGCCGCCTCTCGTTTAATATTCGAGCTCTGATCTTGCAGGGCGTCAATGATTAGCGGCATAAGGCGATCTTTATACGGCAACATATCTTCGCCGCCGACGGTGGCGAGCTCTCCGATGGCTTTCAGAATGGTGGCAGCGACCGTGGGACTGGGGTCGTTGGCCTTGGGGAGAAGGACCGAGATCATTGGCTCAACGTAAGGCTTGATGAGCGACTGTGCATTTTGAACCAAGAGACTCAGTAATTTGGCGCTCTCCTCCTTATTCCGTGCTACATCCGAGAACTCGAGCTCGGTAAGCATCTGAATGAGCGTTTTTCGCAAGGAAGGAATAACATATGCTGGGTTAAATCTAGCTAGGCGACCGATAATAGAGATAGCAACTTCTCTGATGGAGAATACTTCGTCATTCAGTGCGAAGAATAGAATGCGAATGTTCTCTGCTTTGGCCAGGTGACGATCAAACCGCTCGTCAAGAGCAGCCAGCACCGTCCGCCGAATATTTGGCTCAGGATCGGAGATTCCCACGGTGAGTAGTTTTTCGATGACATCGCCAACGACCTGAAGGGCATGGTAACTGGTCTGGTTGACAATGGGGTCCCGCACATAAAGCTGGCAGCAGGTGAGAGCTGCCGCTTCTCTGATTTCTGGATCCTCATCCTCGACGTACTTGATAGCCACGTCCCTGACAAATTCATTCAGAACATGACCAGAGAAATCAAAGCTCCCTAATGTATTGAGGGCAAGTTTTATCTCCGTCTTGCGATTCTCATACGCTTGCGGGTCCTTGGCATCCTTTGTAATGGTGGGCACTGCGGTCAAAGTATTTGGTTGCGGTGCGCCGAGAGGTTTGAAGGATTCACCGCAGAGAACAACGCTCAACATGTCGAGCAGCCTCTCTTGGATGATGGGCTTGACAGGCGGGATGTAGAAGGCCATGTCGACCAGGGCCTGCGTCAGTTTAGGCGTCAGGTCGCAGGCAAAGATGGGATCGAGGAGTGCCTCCATGTACTTGCTGAGGGTCTGACCGACAGCTACGGCAAGACGACTGATGCAGTCAAAGACGGGATCAACAGAGCCCCTCTTGCGAGACTGAACGCTGAGTCCTTCTCTGACGTAGATCAGGACGCCATCGAGGTACGGGGCGATGGCACTCTTGACGGAGTTTGCTATGTTTCCAATGGCGAGAAAAGCGTCGTTGCGCTCCTTGTCCTTTTTCAACATGCCAGACAGATAGACCATGAACTTGTGAAGCCAAGAATGGGCAAAATCAGCCGGCGAGTAGCTTGCCAAGTCTGGGATCAGTAGCACCACCGTCTTTCGTGTGGTTGGGTCACGGTGATCCTTGTGCTTAAAGACGATATCGCAGGCTTCTTGATAATGCTCTTGCATGTACATGCCGCCTTGCTCCAGCAATTCCTTCAACACAAGCAGAGATGCGTGAATAGACTCGATGGTGTTGACCTTGAGGCCTTGCCTTGCCTCGTTATAGATCTTGCTCATCCATATCTGCTTCATCTCTTGGTCTCGCTCGCGAATGATGCGGAAACAGGCACTGACCGTCTCAGCCGAGGTTTCGCGGATGAGCTGCCTTGGATCGCGAAGGCCAACCCAGATCCAGTCGAAAATAGTCGGGATGTACTGATACATTAGTGTGGGGGCATTTCGCGCAAGCTCCCGCAGGACAAGCACGGCGCTGTAGCGACGCTCCTCGACTCGGTCATTCTGCAGCCACTCGAGTGCTGTATTTACCTCGGAGTCAACCAACTCGGAAATCATGGCTCCTCCCGGGCGGCAAAGTTTCCCGAGGGCAATCGCAGCATGCCGCATGGGCATGGTGTCCTTGCCCCGAAGAATGGTTTTCAGGTTCTGAGTAAAACGGGTGTACTTTGCCGCCACATCGACGCCCTCAAAATCGACGAGAGAATCCAAGGCATAGATGCCGCCCAGTCTCTCTGCGGAGTCGCTGCCATGTGTGATGAGTTGGGTGATTTTATTGTTAACGTTATTGTAGAATGTGAGGAACTGCTCGGGGCTGAGATCTGCAGGAGGTGGTTAATTGAGCAGCCCTCGAAATGCGGAGGAGGGGCACGGCATCGCCTCACCTCGATGGCAAACAGTCACCAGCTCTCGAAGCTGGATTGCTGATCGCTTGCGCACATCGTCGCTGGCTCTGGACGAGGGACGGCTAGTTAGCGGCGTCATTCAAGCATCCCCCACCATGGCAGCTCACCTTGACCGCAATCCCCTCGTGATATAATCGAGCCGCTCGAGGGCGACCTGCTGCGCCTGCGTCATCGTCCCCAAGTCGACCGGAGCTTCAATGGAAGCGCCACATGTACTGCACCGAGGCTAGGAGTCGTGGAGGCTCGACTGCGAGGTCGAAATCGCACCGAGGAAATTAGGATGACGCGCGATGGGGCGTCGAGGTTTGCTAGTAAGGAGAATCCGTAAATCGTCGTCGCAGGGTGGTAAGGATGAAGGAATGTGACAAAAACAAAGGAATGCCTCGCTGGCAGCCCAAGGTCACGTTGTCATGATGCCCCCGACAAATTGTTTTGTCGGATTTATGAAGGTTGGGTAGGACAAGGAAAGGTACGTTAGCCTCATAGGATTGATCGCTGCGCGTTTGCCCGCACTGTATGTACACTGTTATCCTAGCAAGATAAACGGGCTACGCACAGTCCACAAAGCTTGCTGCCGGCACGGAGTGGCACATGAGTCTCGGAAAGCTGCTATCGATAACAGCAAAGCTAATCCACCGCCCAAGATTGAGAGCACAGTAGCGAGAGCTTGAACTAACTTTCAGCGGCTACTCCGTGTGGAAGAATACTTGGGCATTTTGCCTCCAATTCCCGCCACATATCAACGCCAATCTTTTTCCTAACCCTCGTGAATCACCCATCCTTACGAATCTTTGGAACAGAACCCATTTCGCTGAGCGCACACCACGTCAACACATCGTCACGACTAGCAGCCATGGGTAACGACGGCGGATCCATTCCAAAACGTCGCGAGCTTGTCAAAAACGCAGCGCGTGCACCCACGATTTCGGAATTGAAGGCGACAGCCCTCGAATCGCTCAGTCATGCATGGGCTCACTGTGCCCTTAGCGACGCGCCTCTCGATCTGGACGCAGTCGTTTCTGACTGGCGAGGGAGGCTCTACAGCTACGAAGCCATCCTTAAGGGCTTGATGCCGTCGGATGACCCTAACGAGGTGACGCCCGCATCGCTGGGCATCCGTTCGCTTCGTGATGTGGCAAAACTAAAATTCTCCAAGACTGGCGATAAATGGGCTTGCCCAATATCCATGAAGGAGATGGGCCCGACTACAAAAGCCGTCTACTTGGTGCCATGCGGCCATGCATTTGCAGAGGTTGCCATTACGGAGATTAAAGAAGAGGCCTGCCCGGAGTGTGGAGAAGCCTTCACCCAAGAGAATGTCATAGCCATCCTCCCAACTGCTGAGAAAGATCTAGACAGGTTACAGAAGCGGATCGAAGAATTACAGGCAAGCGGCCTAACACACACGCTCAAGAAGGGCAAATCAGAAAAGAAGAAGAAGCGAAAGGCCGGGGAAGCAGTAGAAGGGGAGGACGAAGAAAAGAAGGAGAAGACAAAGAAGAGTGATGCCAGTCGAGCCAAGAAAGACACAGACTCAAGAATCAAGGGCATAAACAACTCGATGGCAGCGACGTTGACGGCCCGAGTCTTGGCCGAGCAAGACGAAAGGAACAAACGCAGGAAGCTGGCCCAGGCAGTGTCCTAACGCAGCATCACGGTAAAAGGTGTCCGTTGCTGGCTGGATAAGGCCCATGTTCTGTTGTGTGTATTCTGTATAACCTGTAGAGATTGACGTAACTATCAATGATACCCCCCTATTTCAACCTACCTACCTACCTAGGAACTACTAGGTATCTACCATACCAACTAGTAGTAGTATACGCGGCCCTTTCTCCTCTTGTGATGAGTATAGGTGGGGGAGATTCGGTCACAACACAACCCAACAAAGACAAGACAAGCTAGTATGAGGCTCCATGAGGCTCAAGTGGTTCTGGAAGGGTGGTATTATTGAAAGCTGCCTAATAATAACAACAGAGCCCCAGTAAACTCAACAATGCGCCCGTTGACGCCGCTGCATCTGCAAATGGCGAGCTGCCAAGGGGGTCAAGGACCAATTCCTGCTGGTCCGCAACCTTCATCCCCGAGCAGCGTGACATAATGCTGCTGCTACCTTGTAGTACTAACCAAGTAGTCTAGAGTACTACCATCTAAAATCCACGACCTGCGCCTGGATAATAATAATTCGTGGCCAAATACTCCATACAAAGTACAACTCTACTTTATACAAATACAAATATACACCAACCGACTAAAAAGAAAAAAAAATCCCGCCTCATCTCCCGCCCGTCCTGCCTGCCGCTGCATTGCTCGTGCTTTGGCTCATGTATTGTTCCAGCTCAGAGGCGCTGGCATCGTGCCCATTTGGGCGGGTTGGAGGTGCAGCATCAAACGATCGCGCCACTAGGCGATCTGGCACGTTGCTTCTGTCATAGAGAAACCTGGAGAGCATGGCTGGGCTCTGGGCTGTGCCGCTATGGAATGCCATGCGTTAGCGGACATAGCCGAGTTTTTGGCACTGTTTAGTGGTCGTTTTGGGGGAGGGAGCCGAAGAGCTAGTGGGCGCATACGGCATGGTCTCACCTGGAAGGGGAAATGCTTGAGGCTGAGTTCCCATTGTTAGGGCGCTGGCTGCTGTTTGGTTGCTGAGAACCCATGATGGATAGACAGGACAGGGGAAACAAGTTATTGACTATGTTTAATGGTGATATCTGCTCAAAACTTCGGAAAATTGTATCACGAGAGACTATTGCAGAGCTTCAAAGACTACATTGCCAGGCCCAGCCGAACAGCTTATATACTTTTCCAACCTCAAGCTTGTTCCTCCTCCTTAAAAGCCAGTTACCAAGACCATCGGGCATTCATCCTATCTACGCCTTGTAGTCCTACCCTTTGTAAAGCTAGCAACTTCACCAAACCATCATCAGACTTGTTGTCCGCGGATATCACCCCACATAGCCCAACTCGTCACAAGGTAAACCGTGGAGACATTGCAAGTACTGAAAAACGAGGCTCTCTCAAAGCATCCGCGATGCGCCAGTCAGTCTCCATTAGCCAACGAGAAGAGAGAGCTCAACTAGAAAGGCCAGATAAACAAGGGGTTGAAGATGGAAGGGAAGTCCATGGTAGCCACCATCAGCTATCTGCCGTGGACAAGAGCAGTTGATGCCCTGTCATACGCCGATAAACTCTACACGTTGTCCTTATTCTGCCTGTCTTCCTCTGGCCATCTGGCCATTGCCCAAGGCTGTTTTTCGTGATTCCTAATTTCACCCTCTCCACCACACACGCACGAAATTAGGATAAACCACAATCTATCCTCCTTTGCACATCTCTGCCTACATAGGCGCTGGACTAATGCGTGCCGTCCCGCCGGATCAGAGATTAAGGCGCATCCCATTCCATCCTCTCAGGGGGGGGTCCCTCGACACAATGAGACGATGACGGACATACTCAGCTGGCGCTTACTGAGGCCCGAAATCGGTCCCGACTGGTCCATCTGCCCCTCAGCTCAGACGACAAGATGGAGTTCAACTTCCGTCCTTCTGGGCCGTTCTTCTCTTGCCGCGTTTGGCTACTTGACTGGCGACGAAGCCATATCAGGATGGTCCTTGGATCGAGCACCACAGCTCGGCCACTTATCCTCTGTCAAGATGCGAACCATAGGGCTGCCTCGACAGATCGTCTCTGCCTGCGTCAGCAGCGCTCCCCATGCAACAGCCGTCACCATGAGCGAATCAGAGGCGCAGCTCCGTCGCCGTTCCCCACGAAGGATGCCTTTTCAGGCCCAGCTAGGCAAAGGCATGGCCCAACGCGAGACACTAGACCATGCGCTCGATGGCTCGCTTTCAGACCCAGCCAGTAGGCAAAAATCCAGGACTGGATACCGGGGGGGTTCCATTGAAGGCGTCCAGGTTGCGATTTTAGCGGTTCGCGAGGCATTCCCAGCGCACCTTATCCCAGGATACAATACATATGGGGGAGGTCCGCTGATAATAATAGGAACTGGCCTGCCACCCTATCAACGACGAGGCACTCCAGAGAGGCAACCTCTCTGTGTATTCACTTTTTCTTTTTTTATTTCACTTTTTTTTTCGTCCTTTCCCTTTCAGCTCAATTAATATACTATAATTTTAATGTAAGTTGGTTGTATTCCTTTTCTCTTTTTTTTTTTCTATCAGCTTCTGTGTTTTTTCGCCCCTTCTCAAATACTGTTATCTTCCACAATGGCGCTGTGGACAAAGCGCTGACTGGTGGACAGAGTCTACTGCTGGTGCATCTGCGAGCCTAAACGGCCTTCATATACTAGAAAGAATCATCTTCAGCACTCAATGACCTTAAGACGGGCCAGCTTCTCCGCGGCTCACTCCATGGCCGAGAACTCAATTGATCAGGGAGATCGCAGACCAGGCCTCGCTGTCAACCACATACCTATTCACTTGCGACGAGATTCGCGATCCAAAGACTCACTCAGCGACAAGCCCTTTGCTGCGCCTCAATCCAGCATCGAGAACCAAGGCCTCGCTGCCACCTTCGGCCAGCGGAAGCACTTTCCTGAAAACCTGCACTTTGCCCCCAGCTCATTTCGCCTGCGCTCGAGGACGGCCTCGACAAGAAGCAGCATCTCGTCGGCAAACGTGCCAGACTCTGCAACGACCTATTCCCACTCAACCCTGGCCAGCCCCATCAGCACGAGCTACGCCAGCGACCTCAGCGACATCTTCTGTGGTCATTCCATCGATGCTTCACGCCCGGCCAGCCGAGTGTTTCATCGCCATCAGTCTTCTACCGGATCCTTTTGTTCAACCCATGTCAATGACGATGATGACGCCTTCTCTTTCGCCGGATATCCAGACCTCAGCGCTAAGCTAGGGGAGATTCACGTCGCCACTCCAGTCACTCCCGTTCCGATTAGCGAGAGCGACTGCCTGGATCAATCTACAAGGCAAGCACACAAGATCTTTAGAGGCAGCTCGTGAGCTCGTGTATATTGACTTGTCCCGTCAGCTCATCAAAGGTCTCCCCTATCAAGGAAGAAGAGGAGAGCCTGACTCCAAGTGACTCTCACGAGTGGCCGCAGCTTGAGACGGCTACCATTGAGACTTCCATCTCGTCCAAGTGGGACACGGCATCATCTACCTCGGATGACGTTTCTTCTCAAGATACAGAGGCCATTCTTGACTACACGCTCCAGTTAGTTTTTGGGGTAGACCTTCAAGAGGAGGCGTCCAAGGTGACGCCAGCGGTGCGCAGTCTCGTGTGCAAGTTTGTCGGCGATGTTGGAAGCTGCTTCTGGACCGCACCATCCGACGCTGATATGACACAAGTGATGTCAACGTCGAGCAGCTCCTCGACGCCTTCTCAGGGTGGCAGCGGTGGCGGCGACTCACAATCAGGCGGCAAGCGAAAGAAGCAAGGCCGAGGGGACGAAGATGACGGCGAATTCAGCGATGGCGAGGGCTTGGGATACAATCCCCTGAAGAAGCTACGGCCAAACCCCAAGGACGAGGAGAATCTACGCCTAAGTTGTCCTTATAGAAAGAGGAACCCATCGCGTTTTAATGTCAGGGACCACCATAGCTGTGCCATGACATACTTTCCCAAGTTTGCTGAGCTCAGGTACGTGCGCCACAGCCAGATTCCAATCCATCCTACCCTCTCTCTCGCGCGCGACTCGTACGCATATGAGACTGCTGCTGACACACTCCTACAGACAGCACATTGTCAAACAGCACAAGCGAGACGACCCGTCCGCGTTCGTCTGCGACAGATGCAACCGCGATTTTCATACTCGAAAAGAGCTTCGCGATCACCAGCGTCTGCCCAAAGAGATGATGTGCGACATTTTGGATCACGACCCAGAGTCAGGGGTGGACGGAACGACGTCAATCAAGCTCCTGTCTCGTAAGAGGGCCAGCGGCGCCTCCCCCGAGGCCCAGTGGAAAGAAATATGGAACATCCTCTTTCCAGATGATGAGGACCACCAGATCCATCCTTACCGTAAGCATTCCCTCTTTATGGCGTACAGATTTTTTGCAAAACTGCGCTAATGCCATTTGAATAGACTTCACTCCCGTCATTGAACACTTTGAGCTCTCTAATTATTACATGTCGTCCTTTGAAGTCCTGCATTCTTCCCTGCGCGACAAGATTTCGAATCCCGCAACGCTGGAGACCCTGACTACCAAGTTCCAGCAATGCTTCATGGAGGCTGTAGAGCGGTGCATCTGCGCCGCACAGAGCATGCCTTATACAAACCGCAGCAACAAGAGGAATGAGCCGCCTCGGGTTCAGAGCTTCCAAACCCTCATACCGCGAAAAGGAAGAGAGATCCTCCCACGTCCCGACTCTGGGGTTGTGATGATGGATGAGTGCTCTGAAGAGAGCGGCAGCATCCGAAACTCTGCCTTTGGGCCCCGAGACAGCGTGCGAACCATCGTCAAGGACGACGTGCGAAGGCGTGGCAGCAACCTAGCTCCCGATCCATCAACGACAGCGCCCACGCCGGCAATGAATATGCTGGACAGCAACTTCTCCGGACACATGCCATTTATGCCACCAATAGGAGTCAGCGTTCCGATGGATTCTGTCGCCGTTCAATCCTGGAACAACAACGTCTCGGATCCAAATGACGGAGACATTGCCAACAGCTTCCCCATGGCTGATCAGTTCTATGCCCCGGGTGAGCTCACACCCCATGGAGACCTAGGAAACTGGAACGAAGGATATTATCAGGCCGCGTTTCAGGGGTTGGGGGACCGGTTCCACGGCTTTGAAGGAGGGCTGAATTGAGCGAAACCCGTTATAAACTTCTGATTTCATGAGCGAGAACCCATACACGAGTGGATATTGTCGGCGATTCTGTATTAATAGATGTACTAATAGTTGCTTGCGTTTCTTTGCTTGAATACTGCCGTTTGACTCGTAGATGCTGCATACAGCCAATTATCAGCGTTAATACACCGTGAACACTATCATACTATCCAGGCCACGATATACATAGTGATGCATATTTAAGATGTATATTTATTAAACTAGATATTTATAATACATATACACATTACAGGTTAGTATATGTTGAAGACGGTGCCGTTCAGTAGCAAGAAAATCACAAGGGTGCAATTACTAAGAGCACTCTGATCATCTATGCATTATCCTACAGATTCCACTTCCTAGTCTGCGTCAGGATTAGATATGCTCATTAATACAATATTGGATAATACATTTAGAAAGAAAAAATTAATTTATGTCTTGAGCAGAGAATTAAGTTTAACAGAACCAACTATTCGTTCATCAGCACATTCAGTATCTCCACTGGAAAGCCGGATGCTTCCAATCCAAATTCTCAATCTCCTCCTGCGTCAGGCCGCTCAACTCGGCATCAATATCCTTGCCACCTCGCCGCTTATTATCCCGCTTCATCCACAGCAACGTCAGCGTGCCCAGGATAAAGATGGTCCCCGACGTGGCCAAGTTCAGCCCGTTTCCGATATGGTAGTTTGGCGCGTCAAAGGGGAGAAACGCCCACCCGCTGATCAGCCCTCCTACGTTGCCCAACATGACATTGGTGCCGATGGCTGCGCTGCGTGCTGTGTCACCGACAACATTGGCGGCAACCTGCGCGTTTGTCAGGGGGCCCTGGGCGAACGCGGATGAGGCGATGAGAAAGGTTGCGCCGTATCGGACTTTTTGGTCTGTCGAACCGAGAAACATTGCATATCCTACCATGACCATGGGTGCAGAGAGGATGATGAAAATCTGCCGTCTATCGAGGCGCCAGCTAAGCAGGGGAAACAAAACAGTGAAGAATGCTCCCACCACGTAAGGCGGTACAGTCATGAGCTGCTGGTGGACAGTTGTTGAGCCCTTGAACAAAGTAGCAACGATTGTCGGAGCAAAGAAGGCCAGACCCTGGACCGTAATGTTGTTCAAGAGGAATATGAAGGCGGTACTGATCGTCACGGGGTTGAAGATGCCTCTCTTGATCTTTGCCTTGTCCATACTGTCCAGGACAGTGGTGGTACCGATCCGCTCAGACTTGACGCGCGCAATAGCCAAGTCCTTTTCCTCTTGAGAGAGCCAGCGCGCCGTTTCCGACCGAGGCCGATGGTGATGATGCCTTCGACAACGAAAATCATCCGCCATGTGTGAACACCGCCAACGTGATCAAGCTTCAAGATGGCAGATGCCAGCAAGCCGCCAAAAGCTCCGGCCAGCGGCGACATGACAATGTAGAGAGACAGCCTGAAAGCCAGCTCGGAGCGACGATACCAGCGGGACAGGTAGTAGGCAATTCCGGGCATCATTCCGGCTTCGAAGATGCCGAGGAGGAATCGGACAGCGGCAGCCTGGCTCATGGTATTGACGTAGGCAGTTGCCAGAGAGCATACACCAAATAAGACTGTGGTCAGGGGCAGAAACCAGCCAGGCCCGATATACTTGCAAGCCAAGCTGGCCGGGATCTCGAAGATGATGTACGAGATGAAGAAGACGGAAATGATGGCATTGTAGTCGTTTCCTTCCAAGCCCAGGTCACTCGCAAGGCCAGCGATCCTTGCATTGCCTACGGATTATTTAGCGTGTCAGAACGAGATATTTAGGTGTATGATTCAGCATCGGCTTACCAATGTTGGCGCGGTCGATGAAGCAAAAGAGATAGAGTAGTGCTACGGTTGGGACGACGTAAAGATCAATCTTCAGCCGCAGCTTGCGTTCGGCGATGGGATCATACGCGACGAGAGCCTCTCCATATCTACAGCATCACACATATCATCAGTATAACTCGGGGATTTGAGATTTTGAGATTGCTGGAGAAGTGAGAGCGCTCTCTCTACAGCTTGCACTTATAGCGCTCACCTATCGGTAGCGGCTTGGCCCTTTTCGGCTGCCTGATGCACATCTTGCGTTGACACTTCAATCTTCTCTTCGTCTGTCTTCTGTAGCATTTTGATGATGTTTTTTTTTTGGCAGCTGCAAGGCGTTGCCAAAGCAGATGGAGTGCAAAGAAAAATTTTAGAAGGGAGAAAAAAATGTCGGGTGAGGGGACCAACTTCAATGAAAAAAAAAAAAAATCAGCTACCCCAAAAAGCGTTGGGATATGTCGCACATCAATCTCAGGGAAGCCGGGATGCGATTTATAATGTTTTAATTTTCACCACGATGCATCTCGAGTCAGAGGATCGAGTTCCAAAGAAAGCGGCTTACTATTTAGAAACCGCAGCACGCATGTGGCTTTGGTTGATTGCAACCCAAGAGAGTCGCAACTAGTGTGCCTTGGCGATGTCCGACCAACAACAAAATCCCATCTGAAGTCCATCCTCCTCCTCCACCTCCTCCTCCGCCGCCGCCGCCAGTGACAGGCCCACGATGCTCGGTAGAAGAAAGCGGCTGTTGGGCGCCTCCTCCTCTAGAAGGCGACTTACAAAGCCCGTGTGCCATCTTTGCCATTCATCCACATCCTTGCCGTCCTTAGTACCCGACAACGTTTGGACCGGTTAAAGTGGCTAACGAGTAGCGGGACAAATAGAGCAGATCTTTATGCTTCCCCAGAAGTTTCTAACCTTAAAAAGATGTCATATCGCGGGGAAAGGGGGCTTCGATCTTGTTCCAGCAGGCATACCATTCCATTAGTCAGTCATGACTCGGAATAGTAGCACACCGATGCATGAAGGACCCCCCCAGTCTAGACCTTGATTAAAGCGACAAGGTTGGTAGGTATTCTGCGCATAGCTACGATAGGTATTGGACGCCTTCAGAAGAATAGTGGTTTCGGGGATGGCCTCCGAGTTTTGACGGATGACCTCCGAGTTTTGGCGGATGGCCTCCGAACTTTAGTATATATTAAATGGGCTCCGGGTTTTCGCGAGACGGTGGTTATAAGAACTTATTGTGAGAACTAACATGTTACTAGCAAGGGACTATGCGATAGTTTACGAAGTAGAGATAACTCAGACGCATCGATATGCAGGTTGGTTATGTGGATGCAGTCTCAATCCTACCTAGTCGCATCCCGTCATCGATATGGACCCTTGCAGTGTCGCATCACGATAAGTCGCAATCAACACCGAGATGCCGAAATGCAGATCGGGCGAGCACTCGATGCAGCCGCGGAAGGTTCGCCACAGCATGGTGACATGCCGGCTATTTTAGTAGGGGCGGAGGATGAATGCACCGACTAAGATTGAGATTGCGATCGCTGTCCAGGCGTGTTTGTGGTGCATCTCTCGCTCTATCCAAGGGTTTCCATGTGTCTCATGAAGATCTCGCAAGGTTACACGCGATGCAGAGCACAAGGAACCGGGTGTTGATACTCCGTATATGCCCTAGAATGGATCCGTGAGATGCAGGTGCTTGATGAAATCTAGATGCCCGCCAGGGTATGCAGGCAAACTACTCTGGAGTATTTTCTCCATCATCCCATTTACGCAGTTGCAAATTAAATACCGAGTATATACGATACAAGTTTAAATGCTAAGATGAGCAATTAATATATCATGTATAGACTCTGATTCGTACTAGGCAGTAGCTTGGGTAGACTATGGCGCCAAATAGGTAAAGAATAGTTTTCATGATCCGTACTCCATACTGTTTCAACAACTCAACAACCACGAGTGACCAAGCGCTTGAATTAGCTCCGTTATCGCATATGGTTTAGCAAATGCAGCCTTGTACCCATCACTAAAGCCGTGATTACTTGGCCAAGCAAATAGATAATCTCATTCTCGTACTTTGTCGAAGGCGGATACACGTTGGATTTGTATAGGGTAACCAGACAACGTCAAGTTGATATTCTATTTCCCACATTTAGAACCACATAGTCCTCATGCCACACTATCAACATAAATCATGTGCGAATTACAAAGCAGGGGAAGCAAATAAACGAATGATTTGCAACATCGGTCCATGCTAATAGTTCTGCGTCAAATGCTAGAGGCGAGTGCTTGGAAATATCGCGCCGCTCATTGGCCAATGGCCACGCCCCATCCGGCTGGCCAATCACCATGGCCGCAATCTGACCCAAAATCGCCGTCATCAGCGCAGCAGCGTCAAGGCAGAGTGGACCGAGCATTGGGTACAAAAGACGTCACTGTCCGAGTCCAAGCCGGAGAACTACAAGACGCATCGATCACAAGCAAGCAAGCAAGATATCCATACATCTACAATCAACTCACAGAAATTTTCGCCTTCTTCAGCAAACTCCACCAACAACAAACACCACCATCAAAATGACTGCTACCAAGGCCACTACTTGCTGCCGCCAAGGCACCGACGCCGAGTGTGCTTGTGGTGAGTTCCAGAGCCGCACCCAATCAATCCAGCTTGCCGTATTCTAATGCCATATTCTCCTCAAACAGCCCAGAAAGCCACCTGCTCATGCGGCAAGCAATCCGCTCTTCACTGCACCTGCGCCAATGCCACTGCCGAGAATGCAGTCGAGGGTCCCCGCTGCTCATGCCGCGCTCGTCCCGCCGGCCAGTGCACCTGTGACCGGGCCTCCACAGAGAATGCGCCCGTCTCAGGCTCAGCCTGCCAGTGCGGTGCTCGACCAGCTAGTAAGTGTCTTCATTACACAAATTCGGAACTGTTGGGCGCTGACTCTCGTCTTAGCTGCTTGTACGTGCGAAAAGGCCACCGATGGCGGCTACAACCCTGCCAACGAGATCGACTTCACCAACTACGCCAAATAAATCAAGGCGAACTGCCGAAGCGTGTGCCATTACATGAAAAAAAGCTTGTATTGGCTTCTTTTCCTAGTTTCCTCTTTTTTTTTTATCCCTTCTCCTCATTTCGAGAATCTAGCAAAAAGGTGGCGTTTAGGGCGGCAATGGAATGCGGGACTGGTTCATGACTTAAAGCTGCAGGCTTGCAGCAGCGTTTTGGGGTTGCATGCACTACATACATACACATACATACATTAGATTTGGCAGGTCGGCCGTCGCCTAATCTGCGGGCACGTTGCCATTCCGGGCCTGGGTTGTCCCATTGTTATTGTTGCCCTGTGTGACAACAATTGGGAATGGCGTTTGGTGGCGACGATATCCTCCCTCTGGAGGCATTTGATAGTAGTACCGATAATAAGATATCAATACAAGAGATAACAAACTATTCTGAGCGTGCTATTCTCGATTTGGAAGAGGTTGGGATTCGCTGCCGTGCGCCGTTACTCCTTGCTGAGAAAAAAGTGAGCTCGCTGAATCATTTTCATTCAATGTCAGCACATCAGGTCACACACGTCGCATTCTTGTCTCTGCTTAGTAGTATTATGTAATCTCGGGCTGCGATTCACCGCTCGTGGGTGATGCCAAACAACGAGCTCATTGGCTGCGTGTTTATTTACTGCCGGACAATCGAAGAGCGGTCAGCCCCTTTGGGTAAGAGCTGTGGTAAAGTTCCTACCTTGTGTGGGGCCACTTCTCTGTGCCACCCACCAGGGCTGGGCAAAAAATCTCACCTGGTCGCGTCCTGCCATCATCGAGCCACTCCTATAACTATCCCACAGACCACCTCGCAGCACGCGCTCCATCTCTTCATCATCATCAAAAATTCCGGTTCTGGGTATTTCGGAAGCATTGCGTAGCGCTTGTCTCTGCAATTGAAGCTTCCTCTGCCCTTTTCCCTCCACGACGCACCCCTATATCCGCTTCCTCCTCCCCTTCCCTCATCAAAGCGAAAGCAAAAGCTATAAAACAGCGCGTCGCGATGCCTCCCAAGGTGGCCAAGGCCGCTGCCTCCAAGGCGGCTTCAGATGCCAAGAAGCCCGCCGCGACCAAGGCTAGCGCAAAGGCGACTTCTAAGGCTGCCGCTACTACCAAGGCGACAACAAGCAAAGCTACCGCCGCCAAGGCTGTCAAGAAGGATGAGAAGCCGGCCAAGGCCAGCGCAAAATCCGACTCACAGACTGACGACAAGCCCGTAACGAATGGCGCCCCCTCAAACAAGCGCAAAGCTTCGGAGACGGAGAGCGAGAATGAGCAGGACATCGTCATGGAAGAGCCCCAGCCCAAGAAGACCAAGACCGAGAAGGCGCCTCCACGCGCCGCACCGGCCAAGGCCAAGAAGACAGCTCATGTTGAGATTGGAAAGAAAATCAACGACGCCCCTACGCAGGTTTTGGACATTTACGTCTTTGGCGAAGGCACATCAGGCGAGCTGGGACTGGGAAGCAAGCGCGTCAATGGCAAGAAGCCCATCGACGTGAAGCGTCCCCGACTAAACGACAACCTTTCGGCCAAGACAGTCGGAGTTGTACAGATTGCATGCGGTGGTATGCATGTCGTTGCGCTTACTCGCGACAACAAGATTCTCACTTGGGGTGTCAATGACCAGGGCGCTCTGGGTCGAGACACGAACTGGGATGGTGGATTGCGGGACGCTGACAAGGCTGATGATTCTGACTCGGAAGATGAGGACGACACCGGCATCAACCCCAGAGAAAGCACACCAACTGCCCTGTCTGAGGAAGACTTTGCCCCCGGTGCCAAGTTTGTTCAGGTCGTGGCGAGTGACAGCGCCTCCTTTGTGCTTACAGAAGACGGCCGCGTGTATGGATGGGGTACGTTCCGTTCCAGCGATGGTATTCTGGGCTTTACAGAAACCGTCAAGGTCCAGACGCGGCCCATGATCCTCCCTGGCCTGAAAAACATCAAGGCTCTCGCCTCCGGAGCCAACCACATCCTTGCGCTTGACCACAAGGGCAACGTCGTTGCATGGGGATGCGGCCAGCAGAACCAGCTCGGCCGACGTATCATTGAGCGTAACAAGATGTCCTCTCTGATTCCCCAGGGCGTTGGCCTGCCGCGAGGCAAGATTGCCAAGATTGCCTGTGGTTCGTATCACAGCTTCGCCATTGACAACAAAGGAGCCGTTTGGGGCTGGGGCTTGAACAACTTTGGCGAGATTGGTGTTGAGAACAGTGCCGGTGAGGATGACGCTGTTATCCTCAAGCCCGTCAAGATCAACTTCCTGGCGGACCACACAGTCACAGGCATCGAGGGCGGTATCCACCATTCTCTGGCATGCACCGACAAGGGAGAGTTATTCGCCTGGGGCCGTGTGGATGGCTACCAGGTCGGCTTTGAGCTCGAGGCCATTGAGAAGGTTGATGAGGAGTACGTCATTCGTGACGAGAGAGGCACCGCCAGAATTCTTGTGAAGCCCACCAAGCACGAAGGCAAGTAGTCGCTTTTCCCCCTTTACTGACGTTTGCATGATATTAACATTTGTTTTGTAGGCATCTCCGATGTTGTGGCTGTTGCTGCTGGCACCGACAACAGCTTTGCCATCAGCAAAGACGGCAAGGCATACTCTTGGGGCTTTTCCAGCAACTACCAAACTGGCCAGGGTACCATTGACGACATTCACGTCCCTACTTTGATTGACAACACTGCTACGAGAGACAAGAAGATTATTGCCGCCGGTGCTGGTGGACAATTCTCTGTCCTGATTGGCATTGCCGAAGACGTGCCCACTACCAATGGCGAGGTGAATGGCGTTCACTAAGCCATCAGCACACCTCTATGCATAAACAAAATACAAAACAATGGAGGAAGATGAACGACATCTGAGAGGGGAAAATATTTTGATGTCATGCTTCAAGCTATATAAGCCCGCAATCCAGGATCGACGATGATCCCAGGCTGCTTTAATATGGATAAGCTCCGCTCGAAGGGGTCTTTTTTTTTTTTTATTTGCATGCAATGGTTTTTCCATTGCCTCACAGAGGAGAGGGCTGGGGAAGCGCACGGGACGGGCTCTCTCTGTAATATCATGACGTGATGGATTTTGTTTCTGCGAGTGGTGAAGTTATATATAGATCTTTTTCACGTTGTATAGCCGTACTCTCATGACATTGCGTTTTGGCGTTTTGTTTGCTACTAATTCATGGTCCTTGTTACTCGTTGCTTGAGAGGCCTTCCCTCGATAATAATAAACAGTGCTCGTTCTTGAGAGATGTGTGTGTGTGTTTGATGCTTGGTGTAGGTTAGGCGTGAATGATGAATGCTACTCAGCTCCATACGAAGTAGATGGCTCTGGGATATAAATGTCGCGGGCCTCTATGTTACGAGGAAAAGTCTTACGGCTTTCTACACTCTGCTACTTACCTTCCATAGCTTCTACAGCACCTCTTGATACGCGATATATTCGAATGTTGTAAGGAAGCTTGCCCGCAATGTAGATTACCAACATCGATGGGCCATATCCACCGCACCCATCACGGCACTCAAGCAAAATTCCATTTCATGCCAACCCCAATGGAGATGGGAAGCACCATTGCGTCCCAAGTCCGGAGCATGCCGCCCTTCGCAAGGCCTTCCCTTCCCGACCGAAGCGGGATTGCGATTTTCCCACGTTGCATATGCCAGGGGGGTTGAGCGGGCTCAATAGACTACGGAGTAGCGAGATTAAAAGCCACGACCAAGAAAGTAAAAAGTAAGACAAAAAACAGCCGAAGGTAAATCTTTCACCAGGGCATGGGACGGGAAAACGGGGCTCATTTACTGCTGCACTTTTTTTTTTTTCTTCTTCCCTCTTATGAGATCTGGGGATCTTGCCCGCGATGGGTAGCATTGGTCTGGGTTTCGATAAGCTTTTTT